>VZTL01018237.1:17776-54672 GCA_013400535.1 Scopus umbretta
TTTTTTTTAATGAGTTGTGCCGCACTTCTTGGTAAAGCACTTTAATCCATTTTAATGCCCCAGTTCTGCTCCTCAGTGACAGCCTGGTGGTTAGTCTAATGCGTCCCGCTCACCTCGGGGTTACTAATGAGGTCACGGTGAAGGCAATCTCCAAACTGAATAATTCACTAATCAGATGCTGCAGACTCCAGTGGTAAAATTTATTTCTGACACCTAAACAGCAAATGGGTTCGTGGACCCACACGCACGCGCACGTGCCTGCACGCACGCTTCTTCTCTATTTCTTTCTTCAGAGCTATTTGTGGTGAATTGGTGCTGTGCCATACATTTAACAATGGGTCTCACCACAAGGAAGACTGGCTCATCCTGAGCTTCGGGCAAGGAGGAACCAGTGTGACGGGCAGGTGCATGGGGCAGCTCCATGGGATGGCTGACTGAGTGTGATGAGACAAAGATTTGGGGACAGAGGCGTTCTCGTGCCATGTACAGAGACTGTCTGCTGCCAGTTTTTTCCTGGCCTTAGCCTTGGGGAAACTGCCTGGCCAACCACCTGGAAGGACTCACCATTGATTCAGGTACTGGGAGCTAATGAGTCTTGGGACTAAGGACTAGTTTTAGTCTTTTATGTCTTTATAGCTGGAAAAATAGCAGAAACACGCATTGAACTGAAGCATCCAGCCTGTGGAGGGTTTGGTGCTGGCACTGCTAATCTCATACTCTATCCTCTTGAAGACAAGTCTCCCAGATCTCTGCTCACATCTGCCACTTTGTATTATCCAAATAACATCACGTGAGTTCCCTCTTGTCCATTTTCTCTACTGAAAGCAATGTCCATTTCTTCTACGTGCCACCCCCAAGCATCTCCAAGAGAGAAAATAGTAATAATCCAATTAATTAGTATTGCTAATAATAAAAGTCACAGGGAGTCATTAATAATAATTAACATTCCATATTCCTGGAGGAGGCAGTGGTATGAGAAATTTTGCTTCCCCGTTGCTAAGCCAGAAAATAGGTGGCTGGTTTTGTTACATGCCTGGTGGGTCCTTAGCATGGGCTACATGTTGGCAAAACCTCCGCCTTGCCTTGAACCTGAACCAATACTGCCTCAGCGTGCAGCCAGAGCTGGAAAGCCCTGGGGGGCTCTATCAGTGCCACCCATACCTGTCCTCTGCCACAGAGGGGCTGTGTGTCTCCTGAAACTGCCAGCCCTCTTCATGATGGTTCTTCTGCAAGAGAGGGAAGGAAGGTCTGGAACACTTTGGGTGGCAAACAGCTCTGTGGATGGGGAGTGCAAGGGCTGCAGGTGGCTAAGCTCTGTCCGAGGAAGATCTTTTCAGGCACGGGAAGGCTGTGACACCTCTTCCAGCTGGATTTGGGCTGTGCTGGGGAAAAGAGAGGGCACAGAGCTCTTTCAGAGAAGAGCAGCTCCCTGTCAAAAATATAAGCTGAAGCTGCTCTGAAAAGGGGTGATGAGGGCACGGCAATGGATCTGGACACGTGGAGGGGCCCATCCAGGAGTCTGACTGAAGGAGGAATAACTGCTGGACCTGGCTGCAACATTGCTGAAAGCTTTGTCCCAGCCAAAATGTTTCTTGGAAACAAGCTGGTTTCCACAGCCAGGAAAGGTGAGAGGACACAAGGGAGCAGGTCTGCAGATGGAGCATTAGGGATATGGGATGCTGAAATGTCCAGGAGGGAAAATAATTCAAGCACAGAGAGGATTTGAATCTGTGCTCCCCAGCCCTGAGCCAGTGCCCTGCACACCTGCCCAGCTCTCATCTCTCAGTGCCTCAGGGTTTGGTTTTCCACAGTAAAGAAATAAACAACAAAATTTGAGTGGTGACAACGTCAGTTTTCTCGTCCTGTGGCCAGCTCTAGTAATTACACAGCTAAGCGCTCATGTGTGACGGGACCCGTACAAATTAGCTATGTGGTTTGGCACATCACTGCTTTCCTGGAGATCCAGAAGATGATGTTAATCATAAAGCCCGTGCAGATCGGCTGCAGAGCAAGGCGCAGGAGCGGTGGCTCAGTGGGCCTCCAGGTCCCACAGCCTGGCACTGAAACTCCACATGCAAACTTTTTTGATAACTCATCCCCAGCGTGTGATGCTGCCCTGCTGGACTGAACAGCACTGAGTGGCGTGCTAGCAGCACAGGGGATTCATGGGTCTAACGGGAAGCGTAGGTCTCCTTCCAATTTACAGGCTCAAGAGGAGGAAGAGCAGATCCTGACAGAGCCAGAGCAGCTGCAGCGGTGGGGTTCCCTGCCCCAGACACCCACAGCCCCGGCTGGGGAAGAGCTGTCGGATGGTCACAGAGCTCCCACCCCCTGCCTTGCAGGAAGGGTCGAGCAGGGGCGAGTGAGCTCATCCTCGCCAGAAGTCACCCTTTGATGTCCAGCCATTCCCCTGGGGTGCGGATCGCATATGGCCCAAACACAGAGCAAACCCTAAGATGCAACATGAGCAGGGAGTGAAATTCCCTTGCTGCTTCCTTTTGGTAACGCTTTCATGCTGACCCCTTTTTGCAGTGGCGTTTCAGCAATGCCTCTTTTTATGGCCGGGGATGAGGAAGCAGTAAATCCACGTTCCAGGCGAGCAGCTAACACAGCATGGAGCCAAAACGGCCCAGTGATGAAATGTCTCAGCATAAGCAACAACCTGACAAGATGCCATGTTTTCTCAAAATGGGTCCACAGTGAAGCAGTGTAATCCCCAGTCTGACTCTGTGGAGGAGGGAAGCATGCACGGGGCAACGGCGAGAGTAAAATGAGGCAGGTACCACAAGCACAACAAGATGGTGAAAGGGAAACCTCAAGCCCTGGAGAATCCAGGAGAAACAACCCTCACCAACTGGAGCAGGGTACCAGGGGCCAAGAGAGCCTCCTCTGAGTGCCAGGCACTGCCAGGCTCCCTGCCCAAGTGCTGAGCAAGATTATGTGATAAATGATTGCATTAGTCCGGACAGCTTCTCATTTTCCTCCAATCTGGCCTGTCTGCCCTCTTAGCACGGGGCTCCTGATAGCATTTCTCCCTTCACTGGCTTCATTTTTCCTGTTAGGTTGTCAAGCTGTCAGGGGGAAGAAAGGAGAAGCATGGACAAGGCTGTTACTGTCTGTGCTCCGAGAACGTCCTGTGCCTCTGCTGTCCCTGCCCTCCCTGGCCCACCCCAGGCAGGTGCCTTCCTCCCGTCTGCTCATCTTCCTTGGTGACCAACCTGGGCATCGCACATATCCCCATTTCAGCTCAGGACACCGTGGCTGCCTCTGCCTCTGACCATGCCAAGGATGCAGTGGGGTTTTGTAGAAATTAAGGTTAGAAGGGGTTTTGCAGACACACTCTGAGTGAGGAGTTATGCATTGATAACAGTTTTTGGGGAAAAGACTCATGGCTGCTGTGTTGGGGTGCACAGATGATGCTTACAAGCCCTTCTGAGTGAAGCAGATGCTCCTGTCCTGGTTGATTGTTGATGGAGGGAACAAAACTGACGGTGGGAACCAAGCCAATTTTGTTCTGGTATAGCTTTCTTCTTTTCTGTACAGCCTGCTTGACGTTTCTGCTGTGAAGACAAAATGGGAATGTTGGGGCAAAATTAGTTTTCATCAGAGTCTGCTGTGTAATGTTCAGCTTGGCATCCAGGCAGCCATCCATCCTGGCACTGAGTAGCACCATGGAGTGGAGGTGGTGGCTCCAACAAAGCTGTAGCTCCAGGGTCCTCTGGTCCAGACCAGGGACACAGTTGGGGTAAAACAGCCCTGTCACCTGGCATATCTCCAGTTCTTCCTAAGGGTTAGTGGGATGCCAGAGGAGGAGAAGGTGAGTGAGCTTGAGGCTTGGCCTGATTTGGGGGAGAGACACATAGCCAGAGCTGAGCACTTCAATCTTCCCTGGGTCCTTCAGGCTAAAAAGGTAATGGTCCAGACAATATTTTAGCTACCCTGCTCCCACACATGGTGGTTTTTGAAAAACCCAAGTCTTGAACTTTATTTCCAGAGAACATTGTCTGTCTGTGGCAACATTGTCAATCAATACGTGCTTCCTAAACACCACTGTCTTCAAGTCAAAGTATCCCCTAGGTGAAGATCACAACAGCATGCAGAATAGGACTCTTCCCTCCTAATCCCAACTCTGTGAGAGACGTTCAACATCTCCCCTGTGCTCTGCATCCCTGTTTCTCTATTTGCTAAAATGGCTTAGTAATAATATTTGCACCTTCCATGCATGCCCAACACAGGCGACACGCTGTGAAATTCTTGGGTGGAAGATGTTCCATAGCTGCAACCCTCTCACCTGAGCAAGAGCAGCACTGGGAGCAATGGTGGTGGTACCTGCAGCACTGCTAGGAAGTTTCCCTTCTTCAAAGTGCTTTGCAAACATAAAATAACTCTGCCAACCCCCTGTGAGGGAGCTGGGGAAGCCTAATTATTCCTAGTAACAGAGCACCCCTCGTTTTCATTAAGCACAGAGCAAGGAGGGACTTTCATGTCTCATTCCCCACCACCCCCCCTAGATAGTATTCCTTCACATTGATACAAGGGTTAATAGCCATTTGTAATCACGTTAGAGAGGCAGTTTAATTCCAAGGAGGGCCGTTCCCTGGACTTGCTCCCCTCTGCTGCATCACAATGAGCAGATCAAACAGCTCCAGTTCCGATGTGGAGATCGATCCGGGATGAGGGGAGCACATCTGTGGACTGGAAGCGTGGTGGAGACCACAGCCAGCATCCTGCTCTGCCAGTGGAAATCTTTGCAAATGTCGTTAAGGAAGGGTTGAATTAGGATATCGGGTACCAGGGAGCAGGGGATGGCTGCAGGCAGGGCTGCACAGCCAAGTGATGGGGGAGTTGGGTGACCTAGGACATTATCACTTTGCTGCTGCTCTGTGGAAAGTGCCAAGCTCAGTAAACGTGGGGGATTTGGGCTTTTCAGTACCAAGGAGAAAGCCACCTTCCCGTCATGGGGTGGGATCAACTGCTGGGAAGGGCTGAGGCGGGGTAACAACTCCACGTGCCCCTATTTCAGGATTATTTAGGGTCTAGGCAAGAGGCCAGCATGTAGAAATTGGTAAAAAATGCTGATTTTCTCTTCAAATATGTTCCCTGCACCCCCTCAATTGACAGCCTGTTTAGCTACTTACCTGCTAGATGTGTCTTTTTATTGAACTTGTCAATATTTGCATTTGCACCCTTTGAAATGGGTGAAGCTTGGATAAAGCAGCAGAAATCAGGTGGATCTGCAAAATTTCCACACATCTCATCTCTCCAGATTCGACAGATGAAATATAATTCAGGAGGAGAAAAATCTTAGCTGGAGCGAGGGGTCAGCTCAGAAGGAAGACACAGAGACATGGAAGATGTCTGGGAGATTAATTGCTAGATGTGGGCTTCCTGAGGAGCCGGTGCTTAGGCGAGGCTCTGGCAGGAGATGAAGAAGCAGTTGTGGGGTGCCCCACTCCTGCCACAAAGGGGCAGGAACCCCAAGATGGAGCTTATAAACTCTGATGCAACCACAAGAAGATGCAGCTCGAGAGGCTGCAAAGCTTCCCAGCTCCTCCAAACCAAATTTCTGCCCCTTAGCTCTCCTAGCTGTCACCTCTGCCTTGCCCCGACCATGCTGTTCCCTGTGCTGCCACTTTGGGCACTGCTTTCAAGGTTTGGCTGGGTTTGGTGCCTGCAGAAATCACCAGGCCGGTGGCTGGGGAGGTTGAGGCACCACAAAGAAGTCCCCCAATCACCTGCCAAGGGGTCCCCACTCAAGCATGCTGCTGGGAGGGGAGAGGACTCCTCTGCAGAGACAAGATCTCATAGTTCCTGGTGTACGGTTATTTTCAGATAATTAATCTCTGAGAAGAATGAGATATCAGTCACTGCAGGCACTGACAAGGTGTCAGCCTGCTGTTCACTGACAGTAATTGCTTTTCCTCTCCCCCTTGCTGGAGGGAAACTGAGGCTCCCCCATTGCTGCCAGTCCCTGCCCCAAACAGTCTCTTCTGCCTCTCAGCATGGCAGAGCCAGGACTGGCCAGGGAGCAGGAAAGACTCCCCTGCCTCCTTCGCTACCTCCTGGCAAAGCCTGGGATGCCTTTCCCATGGGACGTACTCCCTGTCCTCCCTGCCCAGCCTCTATAGAGACATGGTCCTGGAAGAGACCCTGTGGGTCACGAAGACCAGCTCTGCTACTGATGAACTGCATCAGCCCCTAATCTCTGTCAGCCTCCTCTCTTAATTCTTTCAGGCACAAAAACTCCAGCGCTTTCCCTGCTTTTGTCTCCTTTTCTGGCTGAAGAGAGGCAGGGACAAGGTGGGGGAGTGACCCCAGGATTGAAGCCTGTGAGTTGCAGGAACCATGCTAGGTTGGAGGGACCAGCAGAGGTTGTAAGGCAGCAACTAGTTCTCTGCAGCAATAATTTCTTCTCCTGAGCTTGCCAGCTCAAGGGCTGGTGATCCCCCTTGCCCATCCACATTTGTCCCTACCGTTTTTCCAACACTTTCTCCACCCTGGACACCCACAGGACTCGGCACCACTGAGACTTGCAGCCACCTGGGCACATATGAGCTCCTCAGTGGCTTGTGAGTCCACCCCAAAGGCTTTCTAACAGGGGTGCATGCCAGCCAAGTACCCAGGGAACCCACTTTATTTCCCACCACATGACCCCAGAGTCTCTCTGGGACCCCACGGAGTCCGAGTTTGACAACAGAGAAGATATCATTAAAGAAAAAAAAAGTTTTCATTCATTTTCTTTTAGTGCTTCTGTCTGGAAGGAGGGTTCAGCTGTCCTGTGGGGAATGGCTGATCTGCATTTTGAGAGGGACACAGGACCCAGTGGACCATGTATGTATCAATTTTCCAGAGTGGGCAGATCATGTGTAATTATAGACCATGCCAGGGTTTATGGCCATGGAGAATCTCTCCAACTGACACTAAAATGTTTATGAAGTTGTTTTGAACTTTTTCCAGGAGGAAGGGACCCAGCATGGGTCATCCAGCCCTCCCAGCCCCTCTTTCTGCCCCTCCAAGTACCAGATCACCCCGTGCTCAGGGCTAAGCCTTGGGGGAAGAGTAACCAAGCAGTAAAAGGCTATAAATGCCAGAAAAGCAGCGTAAGACTTTGGCTCCCTTCTCCAAAACAATGTGCAAGGAGCAAGAGATTGGGCAGAGGTGCTCAACAGCTCTAAGAGAAGACTGCACCTGAGAGGTTGCTTTGGGCTGGCCATATCTAGCAAGCTCTGAATATAAGCAGATTATAAAACATCTCCAGGGGCCTGGAGTGGATGGAGATGGACACAAGGATCTCCTCTGCTATTTTTCCTATCTCCTCAGCACCAATATTTTGCCAGGACCAACTCAAAGAACAACCAGGCAAGTGTAAGCACAGGTCTGCTCTGTGAGACACAGTGGAGGAGGTGCAGGTCCTCACGCTGGCTGTTACTGGGAGACCTGACCTGGGGTCCCCTGGCAATAAGCTGAGTCAACCTCCACCACCCTGGTACAAGCAGCATGGAGAAGGTCAGAGCTATCTCCAGGAAATCAAAGCCAGTCCAAAGCTTTGGCAGGTCTGAACTTGGCTAAATGGTCCCACCTTTGGGTGCAGCTCCCTCCTCACAGAAGACCTCATCTTTCATAAAAAGTACTTCTCTGCAAATTACAGGGAACAAGCCACGTGAGACACCAAGCAGTCTCCTGAGAAACATTTAGACTAAATCTAGGCTCTCCAGTGAGTCAGTAGCAAAGTAGGTGAGGGGAAAAAAAATGCTTTTAGAAAAAAAGTGAGACGTTTTAAGGCAAGAAAAAAGCCCTTAGAGCAGGCATTTAATAGCATGGTCATAAAACAGTTGAATAAAAAAAGGACAAGAAATAGCAGGATTTGTGCAAGCTTTTCTAATTTCTGAATCATTGTCTTTTCTGGGGCCTGTAAGCATGCACTGGGGGAATCCACCCGAGCCCACCTCACCTGGGTAACCAGTCAGATACATCCACATTGCTGTCTTCTTCCCCAGCCCTCCTCCAAACACCCCTGGAGCATCTCGCCCACAGACGGTCAGACTTCTCCAAGCCCAGGATGAGTCAGCGAGGGGATGCTGGTTAGTGGAGCAGCAATAGTTTCAGATGGCCTGTTCATGCCATTCCCAAATAGCTACCTCCATGTAGACACTCTTTGTGGGAGAAGAGAGATTTCACTTCCAGAATAATTACTCCGCTTGGAAGCACACTAATTAGCCTGGAACAAAGTGGCTTGAGTGTCCACATGGGGAGCTATTGTGGAATAGCTTATTCTGTCAGAGCTATTCTGGGCAATTTCCTCTCACAAACAGGCCATGAGATTTAATTTTCCTTCTTTCTACAAACAGATGAAAGGTCTATGCTTACCCTCCCCAAATCAGCCCAGCTTTCCCTGCCAGGAGCAAGCAATGGGTGCAAATTGTCCTGAATTCTCCTCTCTTTGGAACTCCCTAAATTACTTTTTTTTTTTTTTGGAGTTGGGGAGGGGGACCGACATAAATCAGGAAGATTTACACCACCAAGGTCCACCGCTTTGGACCCTTTCCAAAGCGTGAGGTCTAACCCAGCATAAATTAACCCGAACAATGGCAAGTGAGGACAATGTTCCGAGCATCCCATGAACGCACAGAGGGCTTACGCAATACATGTTTACCAGACAAAGGAAAAGACAGAGAGGGGGAAAAAAAAAAAAAAACCCAATGCCAAGTGGCTCTGTAAACAGAACTACCCTCTCTTAACTCAGATTGCGTTTTTCAAGAAATGCATTATGCGTTTCATTAGCCTGTAATTAAATTCACCTTTCCCCAGCATGTGAGACGGCAATGAAAAAGGGAAGATACTGGGTCAGAAGCGAAGAAAAGCCCACTGTGCTCATGGGGTTGGAGGGGCCTGGGAGGATGCAGGGTGGGAGGACACTGGGGGCTTTAACACCCAGGTGCCCCAGCAATGGGCAAACTGGTGAACATCAAGATAGGCCCAACTCTAGCACAAAGGTAGCCTTCTCACCTGGCTCTTTTGGCATCTTCTTGGCCTGGTTAATCTCCTTCATCTCCCTCTGCACAGAGCAGGTCTTGCAGATATGGAGAGGGAGAGCAGACTAGAAACATAAGAGCAGCTTCACAGCAAAACAAGACACGGGAAGGACCGAGACCAGCTGCTCCAGGAGACAAAGCAGAGGGTGGCTTCATCTGCAGGTCTGAGAAGGCTCAGGGAGAGCACTGCCAGCCTGGGATGGCTGAGGACACCTGGGACATGGTGCATCAGGGCACTGCAGGGATGGGGGGGACAGCCGGGGAGCCAAAGGGCTTTGGAGAGCAGAGGACAAACCATCCACTTTCTGCTTGGTAAAAGCACGACCACTTTGATTTCACTTCTACCTGATCTTCTCAACATCTGTTCCACTTTATGACAGCTCCCTTATTTAAAAATAAATCCTTGGGAAAAAAAAAATAAAGAAGGAAAAAAAAAACAACTCTGCAATTTGTTCCTCCAAGCCGGGCTGCCTTTCTGGCCCTGATTTTATCAGAGTGGAGACAGGCTGTCCTTGCAGAATGATTTTACCATCTTGAAAATGATTACAGAACTGCACAATGCCTTCAGCTCACCATGTAACGATATTTTTATACGTTGTCTCGTTAGATCGCCGCCCGGGCTGAGGATGTTTTCAAACATTGTCTCTTCATGGTCGGCGTACCGCAGTACCAGGAATAGAGTGACAAATTGGAGGGAGTACAGAGGGCAGCGGCAATAATCAGAAATCTGATTTACAAGGAAATGTTAAGAAAGTTGAATCCATTTTGCTTGGCTAGAACAGAGAACGGAGCATCCAGCCACAGAGATCTGGAAGGGCAAGAGGCAGGTGCTGGAAAAGGCGGTACCTCATGTAGAAGTAGAGGAAAAATTAATAAACGAAAAAGCACAGGTGCTTTCTCCAAAATATTTTGTTTTCAGCAGATGTGGTATGGATTCATGGAAAGATCACCGCTGGAGGGACAGGAAAACTAAACTGAAAACACTAGGAAAAAACAACCCCCTGGGGAATAGTTCTGCTTAGGCAGAGAGGTAGACTGAGCTTGTCTGCTTCTCCTCCAACCTCCCTGCTTCGTAAACCACCACTGACCAGCAGCAACAGCCAGCCATTAGTGACCCGGGCTGCTGCCAAACCTGTGATCTCACTGTCACCCCTCAGAGCCACCTGAGCCCCCTGTCCTCTGGCCCTGGGTAGGTCACACCACGTGCCTGCACGAACTGGCATTATCCCTGCAAATGCTGTTCATGGCGTGTGGCACACTTGGGTTTTTTTCCCTCTTATAAATACATGTGCTATAGCATGGCTGCACTCTGTGAACCGAGGGTGTGAGCAGCCTGTGATTAGAGGAGAAGGAAATGCTGGTTATGGGTTAATTAGCTAGGCTAATAAACTGCCTGTAGCTTCGTTTAGGAGAGAAACCGTATTTCACCACACAGAAAACAGTGCAGAACATGGAAAGGAAGAAGGATTTTCTTTGAAGTGTTGAAACTCGGCCCCTGGGAAGGAGTGAGGGAGAGAAAGGGATGCCCTGCACAGCTGCAGAGGGACAAGGGCGGATGATGATGGGTGGAGGGTCTGGGTTCATCCTTGCTCCTGCCCTACAGCCAGGCTGGGGGAGCAAACTGGGGCTGCTGGAGGGGCTGGAGGAGATGCAGGGGGAGGAAAGCCAAAACCATGCTGATGCGAAACCTTGTCTCCAGGTGTGGTCCCCAGCCCTGAAATCCCATTTGTGGCCAAAGGTGGGTCAGGACCTGGCAGGGAGAGCATCTCAATGAGATGGGGCTGCAGGGAGCCCCAGCAAGAGCCAGGGCAAGGGGCAGGAACTTGGGGGGCAGAGCACTTCGGGTACTGGAGAAATGTAAGGAGTTTGGCTAAACTTAGCCAGGGAAGTGGCATGTGTGTGAGACGACAGGAAAGGGACAATCCTGCCCGGGGGAAGGATTAAATGATCTACAGTGCTTACACAAAACAGTTGTTCCCATTGCTCATCTCTCTGAATCAGATGTTTAGAGGTTAATCTGAAGTGACTTTTCTTTCTTTCCTTTCTTTCTTTTTTCAGTAGAAGAGTTGGAAACCCCAGCACCAGCCCTCACCTGCAGTTTCCACTGCCTTCCTGGTGGCATTTCTGCCTCCAGATCTCTCCACAACAACCAAGTGCCCTGGAAAAAGCCAAGCTGGCATCACCAGCCTCTTCCCGTAGACCTGGCACCCAACAAGCCTGGCACCACATTGGCCACGGCCCCTTTCCCCTCCTACCCTGTCATGATGGGAGCGTATGTGCGAGGCCCCAGCATAAAAATAAATCCTGTCCCATCATATTCCAGCATATTAATAATGACAATTAATAACTTCTGCTTAATAGCCTCCATATTTGTGTAGGACACAAATCTGACACACGGAGGACTGGACATGCTTTTACAGCACATGTAGCGTGGTTGCCCCATATGTCGTGCAGCTTGCAAAAAAAGGAGAGGGACAAACAAATGGCACTCTAGGAAAAAATAATGCAGCTTTTAATTGAATTTCATGTTGCTGATAAAAATAAGGCTGACAACTCTGGAGAGATCTTCTCACTCTACAGTGGAAATAAGCACCAGATGCTTATGGGTATGGACAAATCCTGTCCTGGAGGGTTTGAGAGGACTCCTCTTAAGTGTGCATTGCGTCCTCATCCCTCAGTCACTTGAGGTACCAGGAATGGGCCAGGGTTACCAGAGGATGCTCAGCTCTCAAGGGCTGTGCATCGGCCATGGTGAAGCCATGCCTGTGGTTTGCTCCACATATGGACAACAAATCTGATCTTGAGGGCAGCCAAACTACATCCCTAAAAGGGCAGCCTAAACATACCGTGTGAGTCTAATGAGTCCATGAACAAGCTGGATGTCCTGTGTTTAGGATCATGAAGAAGGGAGGGGAGTTTGGGGACAGCCCCAGAGGAGTTTCTCTCTACAAGGATGGCAGAACTCAGTGTCTCCTAACGGGAGCATTCGTGGGCCGCTGGGAGGGGATGTCTCTGACAGTGCTCAAGCTGGGTGAGGAAGGGGTCTCCTGCGAGGATCTCAGGTGGAAACAGTGCAGGAGGAAGCTGCTGGAAAGGTCCCCCCATGCTGTAGGCATGGGTTTCACCTCCCTGAGCTCTCCCTCCATTTGCAGCCCTGCTCCTCTCGGCAGGATTTCCAGCATGGGTTATATTTTCGGCTCTGCTCACTGAGTAATTGAAAACACTCATTTAAAAAATAGCAAAAACAAACAAACTAGAAATCAGTCAAACTTCATCAGTCAAGACTGCTCTGAAGCAAGCAGCAGCTACAACCACAGAAAGACTTTGATTCCCAGCCCATCACCCTGGGTTTGGTGTGAGGGAGAGTCATCTTCCCCACGTAAAAGAGGCTGCTATTACAATATTTTGCAGTCAAAAAACCCTCCTGGGCAGAGCTGTGTAAATCCCAGAGCACCTTTCCTTGTTGTGAGGAAGGAGACATAACCTGAGGTGACTCCCAGGGTCTGGAGGAAGGCCACCCCTCCAACCCATGCTGCCATTGTCCACCCAGCCCTAATGGTCCCGGGGAGAATTTTGTCACCACAGACATGGGGTTTCAACCACTTAAATCTCCTTCCTGTACAATAAGTAGGTGAGGCTAGAAATAATGGCGATGGAAATGGTGGTGGTGGGGAGAGAGGTTCAGACATGGTGACTCAAAGGTCTTCCTACAAAATCTTTCTAATTGGGCATTTACCTAAGCCGCATTCCCTGCCTCACAAAGCTGTTGCTTAAAGCAGTGCATACAGCGAGGCAATTGCCTTTTTATTTTGCTGGTTATTATTCCTCACTGGAAAGGAGGGAAAAAAAAAAGCTATCACTCTGGATTTTTTATCAGGTTTCAGCCACTCTGCCTGATGTTCAATAAAAGAAAAGCTATCTCTGTTAGAGATGAGTAGCCCTTTACAGAACAGTCATTGCCTGCAAAGTAACCTTTAAGCACCTGGCTGTCTCTTAAGTTAATGCAGGTAGAGGATGGAGAGGAAGTTACAGTCACTTCTGTATGTTTGAAAAATGCAGCTATTTCTCTTAAAATTCAGCAGCCAGCCACACATGCTTTGATTGGTTTCATTGATGTTGTTGTTTTCAGTTTTCCTGAAATCACTATCCGTCACCTTCCCCCTGCCCATCTCAGCAGCCTGAGTCGCTGTGCAGGTGGGAGGAGGGAAGCAGGCCCAGCCTGTGCTTTGGGGACTGGCATCATGTCCCTTTCCCATCACAGATGCTCGGAGCAGGAAGCCCCTAAACCTTCCCTCTTATCAGCTCCTTCAGGAGAGTGCAGAAGGAGCCAGGAGATCCCAAGAGAGCTGTTAGAAGGGCTGGTGTTGCACCCCAAGCCCTCGGTGTGCTGGTCCTCACCATCATGGCAGCTCGTGCTGGGACATTCGTGCACCTGATGTGCTCTCTGGGTGTGACTGCAGCAGCCAGGAGCGGCCTCAGTGTGACAAAGCAAACCCCAGTGCAACACATGCTACTGGGCAGGCAGTCCCTTCCCACCAGGAGACTGGGATCTCTGTGTGCCTGCACCTGCAGATGCATCACACACTTCTTCTAGGGCTTGTCATGACCATAAGCTCTCACGCTACAACCACCCCAGCAAGGTAAGTTTGCAGCCAGGCTGCTAACATGGGCAGGGTTTGCCTAAGTCTTTATGGCAGAGCTATGTTAGAGCCTTTGATGTGGCAGCCTAAGATGCCCCCAACTTTGCAGGACAAAGCCCAACCCTTTTGCACCAAAGATAGTCCCTGCAGTGCCATCCTCCTTCAGGCACTGCTGCCAGGCTCAGGAAGAACAGCACTCACGATAGAGCAGCAGGATGGCCAAGCAAGAAGGGCAAATGCGGGTCACCCGCTTCATCCCTCCACACACATCCATCCCCATATGCTCTGAGCCACATCAGCAGGGAAGAAACCCCCATGGCTTTGCCGGTCTGGCTCTACAGAGAGGGGTGGCAGAGCCCAGCCGGTGAATACACATGCTCCAGAGGAGACCTGAGCCCTCCCCACATGACCCATGCCACGGCTGCATCCCGTGTTAGGAGGTTCAGGATTTAGGGTACCCCTGGCACCTACTGCATAAGTGACAAGCAGCTGTCAGCAGCTTACGGGGGTCTCCGGCTGCCTGCAAATTTCCGCATTAAAGCTGCAAGCTCTCATGCCTCACTTGGGACCAATAATACAGGATAGGGTAGAGGCTGTCGTGATAAATGGGGCATAAATCACACCTCCCCCTCCTTCTTCCCCTTCCTTGGGGGGAGGTGGTGCTGCCAGAGCCTTCACAAGCCCTGCTTCAACATGCTCAGACAGGTCCTCTTCTGCCTGTGCAGTCAATTAGAACTTCATCAGAAATCAATTTGCGAGGCCCAGCTGAGATGTACCTATAGATCAGGCGATGCCAAGTGATTATTACACTAATGGAATATTCCATTGATTAATTGAATATTTAAGTCCTGAAATGTAAGCCCCACTGTCTTATTCGTGGCTTGTTACGGAGCTGAGCAGAAGAGACATTGCACCAGCATGAGGAGCTAACCTTGAGTCTTGCTCTTTTGGGGTGAAAGGCAGAGGGGTCTTGTCATGGTCACACAGGGGACATTTTTACCTCTTTGGAAGACTCCTCAGCCACCCTGAGACACCCCTTTTTCCTGTGACAGCAAAAATAATGTCCTACCTTTTCTAATAGGGTGGGCTTGGACACTTGGCCTGACTTGCATGTTATGCAGAAACTGTGCATTCTGGGCGATGGGTGAGAAAGTCCATGCAAAATAACAAATGCACCTCCACATACAATAGCTAACAAAGTGGAGAAGATGCTGTTGGGTTCGTTGGTTGGACTCCTTCCCAGGGCTCTCCAGCTGCCCTTGTGGCTGGGCAGCACCCATCGCACCCACTGCTTCCTCCCACAGAGAGCTCCAAAAAGCTCAGCCTTTTGCTGCCTGTTGTGAAGTACTAGCTTGGATGGTTCAGTGCTATCCCAGGGATGGGATATCACTGTTCCCCAACCCCAGGGAGGAAATCCTCAGTGATTTATTTTCTTTTTTACACATAAGCAGATGTCAGGACTGCAGATCATAGCCAGCAGGTCAAGAGGGCCATCCGAAGGTTTTCCGAGCTCCTCTACCCACAGCCCAAGAGCTTCTCCATGCCACGAAAGCCCCAGGTGTCCAGAGAGCAAAGGTGGCCAGATGCCTCCTGTGTCGGGCTTCCGGATTCGCTGCACAGAGAGGGCCAGGTTACTTGTTCGGTGAGACACCTGGTTAAGTGCTTTGTTGGACGAAGGCCATAATGATCAAGAGAGAGAGAAACAAGATAGAGGTGGGGGAGAAGGGAGGGATGGAGCAGCAAATGGAAAAGAGGTGGGCTGCAGCTGGAGTAATCATCACCAAAGGGCCCAGCGGTGGGTTAAGGAATATTATCCCCGAATGGTATTACGTAATTAACTCAGTGGAGAGCCATTAACTAGATGAGCAAGCGAGAGGACTCTAGTCCTTTGCACAGAGCTCCTGCTCCCATACCAGACAGTGAGGTCTCCTTCCCCAACTAGGCTGCCCATGCCCAAACCCTGTGAGTTGGCTGCTGGAAGAAGGAGCCATCCAATCCAGAAAGGTGACCTCCGTGGCAGATGTCCAAAGGACTGGAAAGCCATTTGCTTTCCTCCCCGCACAGCTACAAGCATCTCCTCAAAGGCTTCTTCCAAGAGCTCCAAATAGTGGTAGAGGCTACAACAGTGGTCACTATTTTCAGAGAAATCATTGCAAGGGTGAAACTGGATCCTTGTTCCCACCTGCTGCCTATCTGCAAGGCCTAAAGCTGTGGCTGTCATACAACCATAGATGGCAAGATGCACATAGGCTCCCTGTTGTTCCCACCTTTCCTTCTCCCTGTGCACAATATCTGCCCTTCTTCCTGCCCTAGGTATTGCAAAGGACCCTGGAGCCAGCCAGGCTCAAGGGAGCACATGGAGAACAGGCACTATGCCTCGCTTCTGGCTAGAGAAAATCAGGTGTCCCGACTGTACCTCAACTTCACACCTGTCTTTGCACTGCCCTGGTCATCACTGGGGACTCCTGGTCTCCACTGTTGCCCCCAAGGTGTACTGGGGTCTTTGGCCTGAGCTCTGGCAGTAGAAGCTGCTTAGCTGCTGTCATGGGAAGCAGCATTTTTCTCCTCTCTTTATGTATGTTTTTCTGAGCAGGAAGGTAAAAGTAAATGGAGAGGAAAAACAAGTATTGATGGAACAGCTAGAAGGGAGAAGAGAGCTTTTCGTCTCACTGAGAGACCTGACCTTTCAGTGGTAGCTCCAAGAAACCTCAAGCAAATGTGCTTTGCTGGCATTTGCTGCAGGTGAATCAGTGAATCATTGGGAGTTCTCATCCCCCTCTCTCAGGAGATAACGTCTAGACGTTTATTAACTTGCAGGCTCTGGGTGTCTTGGAGATCTGAAGAGTCTAGAAACCCCCCAGCTGGTGAGATCAGGCTCTGAAAAGATGCCTGAAGTCATGGCCTTCAGTCTTTTCTCAAGCAGCAGATGCCTATGAAACCCAGCATTTCTCCTGCTCAGCAGACCCTCTTGCCCTCATGCATGGACTGGGCAGGCTGCAGTGGGACATGGCTCTGCAGTGGCCTCATGCACTACTCGTGGTCTTCAAACCACACTTTAGTCACAAAACTCAATAGACTCATAAAAGCAGCACGGAAAGATGGGCCAGAAATGAAACACATTCCACTGGGTTTGGGTTTGTGTTTGCAAAAGAGAAGAGGAAACTTCATCTGTGCTGCCATAAAACCATACATCCCCTTCTCTCCCACAGCAATGACGAGCAAAGTGTCCAGGCTGCCTTCCTCACAGGAAAGGGCCTGTAGTCCCAGGCATACTGCTGAGGCCAGGAACCGAGGGGGCAACTGGAAATCAGGCACCAAATGGGGTTGTGCTGTTGGTCACAGAGAAATGAGATGCAGAATGATGGAGAACCCATCTTACCCATCTGGCCTTGAGTTCCCTTAGGCTCTCCTCGGCCAGAGCGGTACGGGAGGCCCTCAGCAAAGGTATTACAGCAGCAGCGTCCAGACACACGCCGGGGGAGGCATGCAGTGCGTCCAGACACAGGCCTCCATCTCCCGCTGCGTGCGAAGCAGGAATGTCTCTGGCAAGCCCTGAAACGCGGCCCCTGGGGCGGAGGGCAGCAGAAGGAGCCTGGGAGCCAGCAGCACAGCAGGCTGGCTAGCGCGGGGTGCCACAGCCGGTTCAAACAGCGGTCGCTGCTGACACGGGGAAAAGAGATATCATCGCTTGAGCAGGGTTTGCTGCCCCCCCCGGCAGTGCACAGAGGTCAAATGCTGTCCCCGTGGCTCCTGCCTCCCCTGCAGCCTCCTGCCATGGGGCTGCGACAGCCGCTGAGTGCCCATAAACCCGCGCACCATCTTTCCTTCCCTCTGCACAGAGCGCAAACTTCATTGATTTTTAGAAGAATCTGAGGCCTCCCCGCAGAGGTGTTTTGCACAAAGGCAGAAAGCCTGGGGTGTTTTTTCCATCCCAGTAGCCCTGCAAGTGGAGCAGCAGGCAGCTGTCCCTTCTCTGCCCTCCCCAGGCTGCTCAGCCTCCCCAGGGACTGATCCTCAAGCTTTAGGGAGAGGATCTCCCCAGGGTCACGCCAAGCACCTCCATTCCAGCCTTGCTAGATGAGACAAGGCAGGGGGAGAGGAGGTAGAGATGCAGTCCAGCCCACCACAGCCCTCAGCAGAGACCCAGAGACCCTCCTTCTGCCTGGGGAACCTTGGCTTCCAACCTAGAAGACAGGGAGAAAAACTGGAGGTATCAAAATCCTGGCATGAATCGCAGGGAGATTTCAGACTGATAAATATTTCAGACTGACAACTATTCCTGTCCTTGAAAGTTCATTCATCAAACTCTCAGCAAGGCCTCCACATCCCACGACCATAAATACTAAGACCCATTTTAACAAGTGCTTTCAGTGTGGCCAATACCAAAAGTATGGAAACCTGTTACAGACCAACCTATATCCTTGTGTATTGCAGTGTAATTTATTGCACCTATAAAGGCTATATTCAAATATACTTCTGTTGTAATTACAGTCCCTGACTGTGCAGGATCCATTTGTGAGCTGATTGTAGTTTGTTTAGATACAACTTCACACAACGATGATGATTTAGAAACAATGACAGGCATTAGTATCCCAGCAATACAAGCAGCCTCAGTCTTATATGCAGGGAGAGTTTTACTGTCTGTCTGTGGAGAGAAAATTTGATCCAAAATCAGGAAAACCTGCTTGCTGTCAGGAGAATAGAAATGTTGGAAACTTGGAGCTGTGATACTCTCCCCTCCTCAGCGCTGATGTAGTTTCTGAGCAATGCTACATGTGTTCATCCCTGACCCCTGCAATGGGTATCACAAACTCCAGCAGGCAGGCAGGGGTCCTGCTCCTGTTTCTCTGCAAGCCTCAGACCCCTGAAGGACTTGAGCGATTGGGGTTTGGGTGGTATTTCATAGTTTTCTCCTTAAATTAGCCCTGAATTTTTGGGTTGCCCAGATGCTCTTCACATGATGGAGCAGAACGAGGAGCCTCTTGCTAAATGCCACAGTAGGAGGGAAGCATGGAGCCTTTCATTGCGCTGTATCCCTGTTAGCAATGGCCTACAATGATAAAGGGGTCATTTACTCTGCTCCTCTCTGTCCCATGAATAAATTTCATCCCCAGATCCTTACACCAGCCCCAGATTGCGACGTCCCAGTACTGAGCAGCCCCCAGGCTTCTTGGTTCCCACCTCCAAGCCCCATCTTGGCTACGAGCTCTTTAAGCAGAGCTTTTGCCTACCGGGCACTCTTAAGCACATTTCATTCATGAATTAAGTCCCTGACAGCCCATATCTCTATGATCAATATGTTTGTTTATTAGCAGCAGCTGCTGTGTTTTAGCAAAACTGGAGGGCTCCAGTAGGAGCAGCATGCTCTAACCGCAGAGCAGGGCTTGGGACAGGGAGAAGGACCTCCTGCTGGCAAATGGGAGCTGGGCTGGATAAGATTTCACGCTAATGACCCTTTAATTGAAATCACTGCTCGGGACAGATTGCTCAGCTCGGGGATATCTGCACTGATGGCTCCTGGTTTGGCCACTCCTGAGTCCATTAACTCAGCAGCAGTGAACAAAAGCAAGTGAGAGGGACAGAAAGGAGTTGTCCATCCCCAGAAGAGCTGATCTGCCCATCCAAGGAACCCCAAGTCAGCAGCTGGTGTAAATGGAGACCTGCACAAAGGGAGGGGAGGGTGTGCAGCTTGTTGGACCTTATGCTTCTGTTTCGCTGTGTCTGCTGACCCAGGCTGGATGTTGCCCCTACTCTCTCATTCTCTGGGCAGGGTTGTCCCCATGTGCTGGTCTTGTGTGCCCAGAAAGGGGAATCGGGATACCTGGGCCTCATCCCCAGCTCGTGGCATGACCTTAGCCTTCGCTTTGCATTCGCTCCACCTTCCCCTCTCTCGGTCTCACTGCCTGGATGATGCAAGGCAGTAGTATCTCTCTACCCTAATACATGCTAGGCAGGAAGGTGGACACAGCAGAGAACAACAGGAGCTGGAAAGAAGGGAAAATCCTGGTCTCCTGTCTTCTTGTGCAAGTGGCAAAGCAAACTCCCTCCCTGACGTCCCTTTTCACCTTGCCTTCCCCTGCCATAGCAGCAAGGGCAGCATCGCACAGGAGCACAGGCACAGGCGAGGCTGGTCCTGGGTGGACTGGCAGCATGAGCTAGCAGCTCAGGATGCGGGCGAGCCGTACCCACGTTCACCCCACCCATCAAAGCAGGGCATGTGTGGGGGTCTATGCCTTGGAAAACTGAGACCCTTCCCCACCAGGCAAGCTCAAGGTGAGGGGCAGAACACGGCTTTCCTCCCTGCAGCGGCTGGGGAGTTGTGAGATGAAACACAGGATCGGCACAAGTTCCCAAACAGCCGCAGAGATGCTCCAAGGTACAGTTCCTGCTCTGTGCATCTGCCTCGCTCCCAGCCAAGAGGGAACCTCCCTGTCCCCGGGACCCTTTGTATCACAAGGTTTATTATGGGATGGAGACTGCTAATGAAACCCGGGCTTGTTAGATGTAGGCAGCTCTTTTGGGCCTGTTTTCTAAGTGGAAATGTTGATGTGTGTCTCTTGCAATGCAAAGAGATGTCTGAGTGCACAGAAAGGAGGGTTACGAACCTGCTTTGAATGCATTTATTATTCCCATTAATTACTATGTCTGCTAAAGAGGACCAGCTGTTCTAGGAGGCTGTGGTACCAATTTATCAGGAGAAGATTCCAACAGAAGTCGCAGAGAGTTTTCCTCTGAACTTGGAAGGATGGAAGATGGAGGGTTTTTAATTAGAACTTGTTATTAATGGGAACGTAGCAAATTAAAAATAGTCTCCCTCCCCCCTTCCCTATTATATGAAGCTCTGATCTCAATTAGAAAGATCAGGGACTAACCATTGAATGGGAATTACTGAGATGAAAACTGATTGAAAGACAAAAAAACCAAAGACAGAGGCATCACAGGGAGAGAATGGAGACGGGGAGCGGCAGGACTAGGAAACAATGAGCAGAGGCTGGCGGAGGCTGCCTGCAGCTGCCGGGTGTCAGAGGCACAGCTGAGAGCCGGTGGCTTTCTGCTCTCTCCTGTGGTGAGGACACCCTCCCAGGGCTGCTGCTAGCAGGGACTGTCCCATCTAGAGCTGCGGCACCTCATGTCTGTCTGGGTTGGGGCTTGAAATGTGCTGCTTGGCATCGTTTGTACCCCAGCTCTGCAGGCTGAGCGGAGTGGGACCATAGGGTCTGGCCTATAGGGGCATGTCTATAGGAAGGGCAAGTCCCTGTTCGCAGGCTCAGGGTCATCTGGGGTGTTCCTGTGCAAGCCTGCTGGTGGGTGCAGGCTCCTGTCTGCTTGCCATTGCGCCTGAAAAAGTGTCATTGCACCTGCAGAAGTGTCCCATCTCACCTTGCATCCTTTCCTCAACCCTTCCTCCATCTCACCCCACCATCGCTGTATGGCCCCAGCCCAAGGCTGCTCGCCCCAGGCTCTGCCCTCGAGCAGGCTATGAACAAGGCTACATCACACCCCCAGCTCTCTGGTCTTGTCCTGCTGGTTCCCCAAATCTAGCAGCATTGAGGGTGCCCTGAAGCTGCTGAGTTCTCAGCAAGAAATGATGGAATTAGTCCCCAGGCCCTCCACGCCAGGAGCTGTAGCTCCACCACCCAGGCGTGGAGTGGAGGCTGGCTGCAGGATCAGTCCCTGCCGTGTCTGGGTGGGCAAGGAGAGGGTAAAACAACCTGGTATGGGTTGGGATGGGGCTTTATGTTTCATTTGTCTTTTTTCCAATCTGAGTCACGTCAGGTTGGTGAACAGGAGTCAAAGCTGGGGTGACACAAAGGGACAGCTGGGTCTGACCAAACCCATCTCCTGCATCCCGCTGTTTGAAAAACTTGGTTAATGACTTCTTAATGAGAATCTCATCTGCTCCTTTCTCTGGTCACCTGTGGATCAGAGCCCCTGTCTTCCTTCCAGCAGATAATCCATGCCATATTCTAGGGCAGGCAGGGACCTTAGGCTGAAATTACAGCCTTGCTTACTAATTGCTGCATGTTCTCTCTCCGTAGGTATATCATTGCCAGCAATTAGCGCAAAATCCTTTCCCACTCTTGTTAAGTTCCTGTGCTGCAGTTAAATACTCCCAGATCCCATTTAAATGATTTCAAATGCAATTCATTCTGGCTCGTTAAATAATTCCACAGCAGTGTTTGTCGTCTTCTCTCTCTGTTTTCCAACAGCCACTTTCTCCCAGAAAGAATACAACAACTGAAGAACAGAGAAGAAGGGGGAAGGGAAGCGATATGAAAACTGAGAAATTTGAGGTCCATCCTCTGCACCGATATTTTCACTTCTTTTTTTCCCTTCTTCTCAGTCTGAGACGTCTCCTGATAGCTGGATTTTGAGATCTTATGGCCGAGGGAGAACAGGTCATGCCAGGGCTCTGCCTATGGCATCACGCACCACGTAAACAACCACAGGGACCTGCCTTGTTCTTCCCACTGCATTTTCCTGAGTCCAGGGCTGTGGGTGGGCTGGGTTGAAGTTCAGTGAGACAGCAAGCAGCTGCTCAGGTCCAACTCAGGTTGCCCTGAGGACAACCTGACAGTTCCACATGTGCTTCTCCACTTCCAAGCCTTATCCCTCCTTCCCCCATCCTCCCCTTTCTTTCTGGCACCAGACAACTTCTGTTCCTGCATCCCCATGCTGCTGGCCTAGTGCCCCATGGCATTGCCCAGCTCTTCTAAAAGACATGGGTTTTACCTTGTTTCCCACGTTAGGTGCAGAGGTAGTGGAGGGGGGAGGCCAGGATGGGCTGAGCTCGATGCCTGCCTGTCATCAGCATCTACACGGCATCCCATGGCATTAGTCTGTCACAAGTCACAGGACACGGTCACGGTCACAGTCACAGAGTCCTGCCCTTTGACCAGGGTCGCCTACGCCCCCAAACATAATCTTTGTGTTGTCCTTCCCAATGTGGCCGTATTACATCATCTTCTGGTTTCATCTCCTAGTGGCACTGCCAGGTCTCACGCATACGCCACACACTTCCCAGTACTGGATCTTTTCCTTAAAGCCCCAGTTCCTGGAGACAAGTGATTCAGCGAGACTCTCAGCTTTCAGTTCATATTGAGAAAAAAAACAAAAAACAAAACAAAACAACCCCCCCCAAAAAAAAAAAAAAAAGTTCTAGTTCTTGTGGCTGGGGGAAAAATAAATAAAAGCTGTGAGTGTTATTTGAGTGCAACCTCCTGGTTCCAGAGCCAGAAGGCAAGTGGAAAGAAAACAGCATTTAATATCTTTGTTTGAATTTGGAGACCAGACTGGCGAGCTCTGAATGTCTGGGGTCAGCGGTATGGCATCTGTTGTGCCTCTGCGCTGGAGAGGAGGCAAAGGAGCCAGGCTTGTCTCCTTAGGCAGATCTGGCTCCACAGCCAGGGCTCTGCTCACCACAAGGAGGGACATTGCAGCAGGGAAGAGCTCATTGTCTCCATCAGAAATATCCAAACTCCCACTGCAATTTCAGTAGCTTCTTATTCCCTCCTGCATCCACATGAAATGCTGCTGCTTGCTAGATTTGATGGCTAACCTGTTCCCACCCACAGACATTACCTGAAGTGATCTCCATGCGCAGGTTGATAAGTCAGTGGCTTTCAATCTACAGTCCTTGAGGCCTGGGGTCCAGTGACTACTTGCAGGGAGCTGTGAAAAGGTTGCAAAGAAAAGCAATTTCCTTTCTGCCATTCAACAGTCCATGGCTGTGTTACTGTCGGAAAATTTGTTGTGGTCCTTGAGTTGACGAAGCTGAAAGCCACTGTGCTAAATGCATTACAGATCCTGTGGGATGAAAGGTGGAAGAACAAGAGAGAGCGCTGTCAACAGGAGGGCAGCTGCCGGCCTGCCTGTCAGGGAAGGAGGAGAAGGACACGTGGGTGGAGGGATTCACAGGGTTCAAAACTCGACTTTGTGATTATTGCTGCGTGCATTTGTTTGTTTATGCCAGAATGAGTTTCGAGTGAGGTCCGTGGATTAAACCCTCAAGCCACTTTGTTTCCAGGGTGGGAGCAGGTGACATCAAGTGCTCACAGCTAGCGGTCCTCCCGAAAGGCTCGGATGACGAATGTGAGTTTCGTTGGAAGTGAATTAGCACCAAAAAGGGTGAAAGCAAACCAGAAGTGTTGCAACACTGTTCATGTAGTAAAGTTTGCTACTGAAAATCAACTTGGCTAGCCACAAACCTCAGACTGGGATGCCATCTTATTCCCTGGCAGCCATGGCATTGCAAGGATGGTCCTGAAAAACACCCTCTAAAATAAATGGGGCACTGTAAGGGAAATCTCAGCTTGAAAAATGTGTGTCCCCATCTGTTAAACAACATTCAGGTGCTCCTGCATTTACGCTTCCTCCAGATTTATGCAGTGATGGCTTTCAAAGGCAGATTGTCTATGAGAAGAACAGATGGAGAGAACAATCCTCCCATCCAAGCTTTGCACCAGAATTGAAGAAGTTTGTAATCTGGTTCTTGTTTACAGAGCCAAGACTTCAAATTAAGACCCCTCTGGTCTGACTCGCTGGGTAGCTCAGGAACCCGTGGCAGAGCTCAGATGCTCCTGGTTTTACTTATTCTTTTCTGCTGGTTTCCCATTGAGGGCTATTTTGTGAATGCAACAATGCTGTCAGGAATGCTTTCTGCACAGGCATCCACTGGGGTCAAGAATATGGGCCAAAGATAACAGGGCAGCTGAGCTGAAATATCCTTCTTCCCCACCGATACAGGAGAGAATTTTTTCAGGTGTCTGAGCCAGCTTCCCAAGCTTCATGACCAACTGGTGAGCAAAGTCTCTCCACTACCCCAAATCTTTCATCAGCATAAAATTTGCTGTAAAATGGAAAAAGTCATTTCATGGAAGCAAAATAATACTCAGTCATATCAGCATCTCAGCTCCCAATTTCTCTGTTTTCTGTATCTCCATCAATGTTCAAAGGAAAACAATGTGATTGTTAATTACAAACTGTTTTGAATGCATGAAAGAAACCATTTCAGAGCTAGAGCCAGCCAGAGGCAGGAAAGCTGAGAATATGACATGTGCAGAACTGCTTTAAAAGGGCAGAAAGTCCCGTTGTAATTAAGGCTGATGCAATCATTGTAACAGACACAAGGTGGAAATGTTACCTTGCTTACCTTCCCATTTATCTCTTCTTTGCCTATTGGGTTTTGCTTTGGACTAGGTGGAAAATGCTGAAATATCAAGGGAGTGCTTTGCACTTCAAAGAAGTTAATGCATAAGTGATGGTGTGATTCATTAGCCGTCTATCGATGCATTGGTGTTCCAGGGTCCACGGATAAATCAGCAGCCCTTACTGAAAGCTGGTGGTCCCCTGTGCTCATCTTCTGCTGGCAAGTCGGAGGTGCACAAGAAGGAAGAGACCAAGTGAAATCTGGCAACTCAGCTTCAGTGGGAAATAAAACGGAGCTGGAGCTTGGTGCAACAGTTAATGTTCAAGACATGGTTGCTTTCCCTCATTCTAGATGATCTTTTTAATCCCTTCACGATCCAGCCCACCATGGGGAAAGCAATCACAACAACATAATGATGCATAGGATGAAAGAGAAGCACACAGCTGTAAACAGAGGAGTCTGGATGCAGTACATGTACAAGGTAAAAGATATATAGGCACGGAGCGAGGCATGCGCGGTATACCCGTGAATACTGGGCAAGGCAGGAACAGGCTCAGATGCAGACACACAGACGTGCACCACACACATACGGAGTCAGTAAGTTCCCAGAGGAGGTCCAGGCATGTGGCACATGGGCAGCTGTGAAGCAGCAGCTCACAGGGGAGGGATGCTCAGAAGGATGCTCAGAAGGTCCCAGGACCAGCCCCGGGCACAGTGTGTTCCTGGGTTGTACACTCAGAGTTCACTTCCTAGTAGAAGGTCCCACTTGAGCAGGACCACCCTTCTCCAAGCCCACCTGGGACTGGAGAGGATGTGGAGGATGGCAGTTCACAGCAGAACATCTGTGGGGCAGGGCAGCGGGGACAGTGGCTGGAGTATGTGTACGAAGGCAGGGAGGAGAGAAAAAAAGTATGTAAAAGACAGGCGGGATTAGACATCCGAACCTAAGAAGGCCTTTCGGCAGAGCCATGTGGAGGGGCTGTGGGAAGGTCCCAGGAGCCCAGGATGGCTTGCAGCATCAGTTCATGGTCACCTACTTATCACCAGAGAGGGACTGCAGAGCTTAGTGTGCTGGTGCCTGCCCAGCTAAGGACAGCCATGCCACTGCCACCTCTGACTTCCCTGGCCTCTTCTCTGCCAGCACTGTTGCCAGAAATCACCAGCACCCCAGGGCCAGAGCTTTACGCCTGCTGGCTTGCACTTCCACCCACCCTGAAACTAGGGCAGCTGCCTGCTTTGCAGTTCAAGAGCAGCCTGCTTTCGCTTACCAGCCAGGCTGAGGCTAATTTGTAGGGAAGGAGAAAGTGCCAGTAAGCGGTTGTGGTTACTCTCTCCTCCGATCCACTGCCCACATGCTCCGCAGGACTTAGAAGCTGCAGGTCGAAGGGGCTGGCAGGCAGGGCTGCTCTCCCAGCTGAGTGGTTGCTCCACGCTTCTCGACCAAGGCAGCTGCTGTTGGGACCCCTCTTCAGGACAGCCAGCCAGACTGTCTTCTCATTGTCACTTCTTGGAAACTACTCAAACAGGAAAGTCCCTTTGCTCAACCCTGCTCTGCTCCCCTTGGAGCCCCCCAAAATGCTGTCAGCCCCACCATGACTGCCTTTCTCTGCCCCTGCCCTGATTTCTCACCCACATCGTTAAGTCAAACCGCCTGGGGTGCTTTGCTCTCCCCTCTCCAGTCCATCTCCTCCACCTTTATCTGCCTGCCCTTGCACTCCTTCGCACCCGGCTCCTCCTCCCCAAAAAGGGATGCTCAGAAACCTGTCAGCTCCATTGCAGGGAAACGCTCCCGTGGCTCTGCCCTTCTCTCCTGCCCCTCTCTCGACCTAATCCCAGCCATGTGTCCCCCCATCAGTGGCTCCATGCATGGCCCAGCCCCTTCCCTCCCCAGGGGCTGCAATGCTCCCAGGGTGGTTTTTCTCCTCCACAGGAGTCGTGCCGGCATCGGTGCCCCCCAACAGCCTGCTCACAGCCCCCAGCCAGGAGGCTGCCTGACCCCAGCTCAGCCACACAACAATTTTTCCACCCCCAGCTCCAACCGCAAGGAGCGGGATGGTCAGCGGTGACACCGTGCCCGAGCCAGTGGCCGTCCCTAGGGCTGTGGTCTTGCTCCACATCGTGTCTCTGCTCCTCCTCCTCTGCTCGCAACCTTCCTCCTACGGGAACCGGTGACTAATGCTGATGGCACACGCTCCTCTCCGGCGTGCATCATCCCGGCGCGCGTGGGTGTGCGAGGGTGAGAGAGCGAGCACACGGGGGGGCACGCTTGCGAGAGTGTGAGACAGGCTGTGGGAGCCTGCGTGTGACAGTGGGAGTGGGGGGACAGCTCAGGGACCACGAGGGCAGCTGGGCTATCTGGCTGGGCGCAACAAGAGCTGGGGACACAAAGGGACATCCAGGTGGCGTTTTCTGGCTGGACGTTGCTGCCAGGGTCTTGCTCACCCAGAGCAAGTCGGGGCACGGACTTGAAGGAGCTGGAAGCACTTGGCACACTGGGAAGATCGGGAGTCCTGGGTTTCTCTTACATGAGAAACAGAGCAGGTGGCCAGTCAGAATGTCTGAGTCCCTTAGGGCAAGTCATGGCCCAGCCCCCTGCCTCAGTTTCCCCCGGGCAACACTTAATACTGCCACAGCCATTATTTTTAAGTGGTCTCCCAGGCTGCCATTCTCTTACTGGCATGGTGCAGCTCTGGGACTTGATATGACACAGCTCATGATGCACCGAGCCATCAGCAGTGACCGTGAAGGCTGATGTGTAGGAATAAGGAGAAAGCAGGGTGGCCCAGCATTTCCTGGTGTCCCTTTCGTGGGCTGCTCCATCAGCCACAGGGTGCCAGACCCTCAAGAAAAGGAGCCGTTCTGGGTCAGACACTTAGGGGACCCTTCCCTTCCCCAGCAGTCCCACCAGTCTCCATTTAGCCCCATTCCCCTCACAGGGCACTGGTTGGTGGCTCCTGGAGGACTCAGGGTGCTGAGGGACGGAGGATGCTGAGGGAGGCAGCCTCAGGAAGCCAGATCCATGCAAACTCTCAACTCAGCACATTGCATTAAGGTGTCTTTTTGCCTGCCATGTCCTGGCCAGCCTTGAGTGCCCACCTGCAAATTAACTGTGCACAGGTGCTCTCATGGAAACCTTGGATGTTGCTCCCAAAGGCTGCAGGACTCCAGCCAGGGCTGCCCTTGCATTGTAGGTTGCTTTGTAGGAGGACATAGCCGGTGTTTGTGGCTGGGATGCTGCTGTAATCTCAGGCTTTGGCTGCAGGATAAGTCCCAGCATCCAGGCCACCAGGTAAAACCCCATCTCCAGGGCCCACTGTCCCCTCAGGACAGTATGTTATATCATTTATGGCAGCCACAAACAGTGGCTTTGGGGACTCATGGCACATCTGCCCACCTTCAATCACCCTGCCACGTGCCTGTCACCCACGCATGGCTGTGACAGCCAGACCAAGGTCCTTCGCCCTTGTCTCCTCTTGTCACCCCGGGTACGCCTCCTCGGCCCCGTGCTGCAGGAAGGCTGTCCCATGGGAGGCCAGGCAGTGCTCTTAAACAAGACAGTTAACCATGCCTCTGTTTTCCAGGCACGTGGGCATGTGTTTTGTTTTTTACAAGTCCACTTAAGAGCGAAGAAAGGGGCGAGCTGCCGGCTGCTGTGCCGGCGTCCCGGCGGGCTCCGGCGCCCCGCACTGCCAACCGCAGCCCGGCGAGCCTGGCGTAATGGCCTAAAGAGCAGCGCAGAAAGCCAGAGCAGCCTGCTAATGCAAGCAGAGCAGACAGCACTGCCCGCGAGCTCCTCACCCCCCTCCTCTTCCTCCTCCCTTCGCCAGAGCCCTGCCCAGACAGGGAGCCCAGGGAGTCTGGTTTTCTCTCTCCCTCGAGGAGACCCCACGCCCTGAGACCCCCGATGAAGCTGGATGGAGAGACAGGAGGGAAAGCCTCTCCTCCCTCCCTGCATCTCCTCGGGGGTTGCTCCAACATGGCTCCACCCTGCTCTCACCCTGCCCACCCCATCCGAGCCGGACTGAGTGACACGATGTCCTGGAGCAGCAAGGAGGGCAGCAGGATCAGGCCTTCACAGGCAGCTTGGAGGCTGGGAGCCATCTAATTGACTGAGAGTTTTAGTTACCTGTGAAATGGAGAGAGCCCATGGGGAAAAGAGTGATGGGCAGGCAGCTGGACCAGCGGGTACAAAACAGGGAAGGTCGTTGCTGAAGGTTTGGGTAGCAATATTATGGAGCAAGTGCCACTGAACCTGCATCTAACAGGCGTCGTTCTGCACACTGTGTGTCCATGGGCAGGTACGAGCCATCAGATGGGACCCTCTTGCACCTTTCCTTCTGCAAAGGACCCCAGACAGACTCTACACAGGGCTGGAAATGCCACCTCATCCCTGCAGGTATTCTGGGTCTTTGAAGACTGGATGGGGATGCTGGAAGGAACAGCTCACTGACAGGTAACGCAGGCTGGAGAGAAGAATCCATTTCTGCTTGTTTGGAAGGAAACAGAGTGGCAGCTGTTGGCAGCTGAAGGCGAGTTGGACCATGTCCATGTTATCAGACAGGAGGCAGATTCAATGCTCGCAGCCTTGGCCCTCCCATTTATCAGAAGAGCATTGTCTTCAAAGGGGATGGGGACGGATCCAGAGCACAGAGGGCAGAGATGGAGAACCCTCACCCAGGTCCTGCCCAGATCTCACCAGAAATGTGGTATGGGACAACAAGGACAGATTTAGGGATGCTGAATGTGTTCAAGCCTCTGTTTGCAAAGTTTCAAGGTGCAACAGTCAGCAAATGTCAAGGCAGCAGGTCAGCATCAGCATTGACTTAGAGGATTTCTCAAGACCTAAAGAATCCCCTCAAAAGCCCCCAGACCTCAAACCCTATCATCAACCCCGTGACCACCGGCAGCAGTTTTCACTACCTAGCAGCAGTGGTGATTTGTCACATAAACCTTGTCCATTAGCAGCAGGACAGAGCCTGTTTGGATCAGAAACAAAGTCCTCACAGGCACCTCCAACCGTAAAAATGGATGGGAGAAGCAACAAGTACTCTTCAGCCCTCAAGTACTCCAGGCATTCGTAAAGGAGGAAGAAGAACTTCTGCCAGCCCAGCCCCATGTCCCCAGAGTCCTCCAGTGCAGGTCCTCATGCCCCCAGGCTCACCACAACCTGTCCCCCTGGCACGTCCCATCCTCAGCTGCCCCACACTTCCATCTATCACATTGGGGACATATTTCCCAGCCATCGTCATCCGGAAGGACCTCAAGGCTTTTGGCAGCTGCTGCACCACAAAGCATTTTCCCAGTTCCTACGCGAACGTCTCTGTTCCAGGAGAGCCCATAAACACCCGGCAGCGGTTTCAGCATCGGGGTAGACGCGGGCTGGAAGATGCTGCCTGCCAATTCAGCAGTGCTGCAAACAAACGCGTCAGAGGGGTCTGTTGCAAGCAGAAAGCTGGCGAAATCCTGCTTATCAGATGGGATCTACCAATATCCCTGCTCACAGCGGTATGAATGCAGGTTTTTTTTGTCAGATGATGATATGAGGCTGAAATGAAGATAAATGAGAGCAGAAAGAAAAAAGAAATCCCTCATCAAAACACATTTTAACTCAGGATAAAAAGCAACTCGGCAACAAGGGTTTCTTTTTTTCTTCTCCCCAAACTTTGGGAACTTGGATGTGGGTGTGAATATCACTTTAAGGATTTATAAAATGACACATGGCCTCACCTGTCAGCATGCCAAAATCTGAATGTCGGTTTTAATTACACCGAATATTTTACTTTCTTATGCAGAGGCATAATCAATTATCTTATTTAAAGGCATTACGATAATGTGTGTGTAAAATGGAGCCATTCCCTGTATTGCATTAGATTCTCTAATTATAGGAGAATGTTTGGAGCTAAAATGTCAGCCTGTCATCTGGCGGGTGTGTAATTCATGATCTGCATTCGCCGGCGCGGATGGAGCTGACAAAAATTGCATTCATTCCCTTCCACTACTTTGGCCTCAAATTTGCCTGGTCTGGAGGTGACAAATCCCACCTCATCTCCCTTCCTGGAGCACAGAGAGTCCATTCCATCCTGTCCCGGGTGGATGATGCCGCGAGGAGCCAAGTTTGACAAAGTGCTTTCTGTTGGTGGGTGTTTCTTAGTTAAACTTCAGTGTGCCCAGAGATCAAGCGTAGGAATATATATCAAGCTCTTGACCAGCGTGGAGCTGTTAGGATGTGCTCATGGGCTCAGCAAATGGCTTTCCTGGGGTCCCACCCGGTGGGAGGAGACCCAGGCGCGAGCAGAGCTGGAGGCAGAAGACAAAACCCACCAGGGACTTTTCAAAACACCCTCATCTGAATTACGAATAATGAAAGCCCTCCAACTCTCAGTTATTCAAGCAGAGGGATTAGATAAAAATAGTGTGCTTGTTTCTCAGGAGCTTAGTCCCTTTCTCTAAGCATTACCCAAGTGAAAGCAGCCTGGATGGCTTCGCTGCCTGTATTTTGCAGGACAGTTCATGATTGCATCCGTGTTGTCACTTCTAGGTGGGCAACCACGCAGAGGTGCAGGAAGAGAGAAATCCCTTTGCCTTGGGGCGGGGGGAAGGAGGAGCTTCAGTTTTTGGAAGTTACAAAACTTTCTCAGTAAATGAGAAACGCTGCAGGGGGATTGCTGTGACAGCACTGAAATGGTGACGGTGATCCCTGCAGGATGAGGGGCAGTGGGAAGCATCGCCCTGGAGGTGACACCTCAGCAACACCATCGCGAAGGGGATGGTCCTGATGAGGGAAACACAGCTGGTGGCTTTGCCATTGACCAAACGGACAAATCACACAGGGAAGTGCCATTGCTTTCTCCAGCTCCAGGCAGTGCCTCTCCCTGAGCAGTAACTATCCAGTCACCCCAAAAACAGGCACTGTAGGACCAGGCGCGCCACACTGTGCGATGCCATTGGCTGTGGGCAGTGCGATCTCCTGGCCTGCCCCTGCGCCTGTGTCTCAGCTTTCAGACCAGGCCACCTTCCTGATTTTCTGCAGTGGCCTGGATTTGTGCAGCAGAGCGGGAGCAGGGTGCCACTGTGTGCTTTCCGCATCACCCCTGCCTCCCCAACCCTCCAGTTCCCGGCATTGCCTTCCCTGCACACAGGTGTCCTAATGCAGGCATCATCCCAAAGCTGCCAAGGATCTGCACAATGCCATTACGAGGCTTATTAAAAAGTGATGCTCCAATTTAACACCTATTAGCCAGCGTGGTGCCCTTTAGCGGCATGGGGCAACCTACAAATGGAAGCCCCGGCTCCCAGCAGAACCCTAAGTGGCTGAGTTTAACTTTATGGCTCCAATTAGAGGAACACTAAAGCAGCACCGGCGCTGCGGATTTATTAACACTCATCCCATCCCCAGACTGCTGCCGGCCAATGCTAGCCGCAGGCACAAGCAGGTGCTTTGCTGGACATGCCCCTGCCACAGCGATGCTCCATCGGTCCCAAGGGGAGGTTTTGGGGAGCTTCTAGGGAAGGGATGGTGCCAAACAAAGGGGTATCAGAGGGAGCAGAGGCTTAACCCATCCCTGGTGGTTGCTGTGATTTGAGTTTCCTCTTTGGGGGGGGATGTCACCAGCTGGCAGGCTGTTAAGGCAAAGCAGGGAAAAGTCTCTCCGGGTCCCAGCTCTTCCTTCGGTCTGGATAAGCAGGGCGAGGCACGCTGCGAGAGCAGGAGGGAGAGCAGCCGCCTTCACGCGCAATCTGGAGTTGTTTAAAAAGCCTGTTTGTTCCAGGAGATTTACAGGCCGCCTTTGCCCAGTAAAGTAATTTTTTAGCATCTCGCATCACCCTAATTACTTGTCACAATAACGAGAGACAGCTCTCGCGTGCTGTGCTCCCTGGCGCGGCCAGGGGCAGGCACAGCCGGCAGGAGAGACAGCGGGATGCACAAGTCTGCGGGGAGAACGGAGACTTGGCGTCATGCGTTCCCACCCCTCCGCCCCAGCGTTTGAGGTCATTTCCCCACGCACCTGCTGTTTCCCATTTCCTCATCCCAGCTCCCCAAAGCCATAGCCCAAACACCTCGCGAGGGGCCCCTCTCGCCCGGGTCGCGTTGCCGGCAGGACCCTTTGCCAGCTGCGGGGATGGGAGCCACGTTTCGGCTCCGTGCTGCCGCTCCAGGACCGCAGACATTCCCAACCCTGAGCCACGAATGCCTGCTAAGGAGAGCCAGGGGCGAGCCAGGACAGCAGGACCAAGCAGGTCCTATTCTGGACCCTCCAGCAGTCCATCATCCCTCATGCAAACCACCCATGGGGCTGCAGTCACCCCACGGCGCTGCTGCCCCACAGGCTCAGCCCCCCACCAGCTCCTACACGCCCCAAGGAGCGGCCGCTGCCCACATCGCTGCCTGCACCAGCAAAGCAGGCAGGGCAGCTCCCACCTCGCCATCTCTCCCGCCCTTCTCAGGCTGCTGCAAAAGCCCAGGAAAGATTTTGTTGCTGCGATTTTCTCCCCATCTCCGCTGCTGGCTCGTTACCCGGCATGCCCCCGCCAGTGTGTGCTGTCATTTCCTTACCATTAGGAACATCTAACAGCTCTTTTTCCCCTCTTCATTCAAACAAACAAACAAACCCACCATTCCAAGCCTTTGTAACCAGACGAAAATTAGTAGCAGGTGAAAGCAGATTTTAATTAGACCAAACTGTTCCAAACTGTTCTACATTAGTAGCCCAGGAACGGCACTTCTTTCCCCTCCCTTTTGCTGTTCTGTGGTTTGAGTGGGTAAAAAGCAAATTAGCATGGGGAACACTTAAGCTTTTCCTGAGCAAAGTACAGGTCTAACTGAGGCCTTGTCCCAGGCACCTGTGTCCCCACTTGCTCCCTGCACGGACCCCCCATCATCCATCCTCTGCCTGTCCTCTGTGGGGAAATCCAGCCCTTATTCACATGCAAAGCTCCGCAAAGTGGGAACTTTGTAGGATGAACAGATAGAGAAAACCAAAACATCTCATTCCAGTTCAACATGAAATGTTTCATTTCATTCTTGCGTTACTTAACTTGCTTTTTTAAGCTTTTAAAAACCAAGGAAGATCAACTGCCAACCCCCAACATTTGGGAACAAAAAGTCTCAAGTTTGGAGAGGGTAATGAATCACCTGGATGCGGTCACACGCTCCCCAAGAAATGCCACAACTCTGAGCCAAACCAGGGTGTTTGACTTGAATTCATTGGTAACTTTTGTTCCTCCTGCCACTATTTTCTCTGCCTTTGTTTACATGAAGAAAATCCCCCCCTTCCCATTTCCCAGCTCTGCTCACATATTAGAGGAACATTATGGGATATTTATAGCTCAGCTGAGCTTGCTAAATGCCTTCTTCTAGGAAAATAGTTCATCAAACTGTCTATTTTGACTCTTTGTTTAATCTCACTTGCCCATCTGCTCCCACTGCCATTGCTAGAAGCCCGGCAGTGCCTGAGCCCGGACAGAGCGCTGGCGGGCACACGGCTCAGTTTGGGGACGTCGCCGGGGTTTAGTGGGGAGCAGCAAGTGTGAACTGGGTGCAAACCCCAGCCCGACTGCTGGCTTTGCGGACATCCCTTCAGTGTCATTGCGCAGCAAAATGTCCTTGGTACCACTGCACAGCAAAACACCTTTGCTGCCGTTGCACGTCTGCAGCAGGGCTGGGCACAGCAGGGAGCTAAACCGGCCCCCAGCTAAGCTGGGGCTAGCTAAGCTGAGTGCCCCAGAGCTGGGGCAGCTGGGGCTCGGAGTGGCCACGGGGCAGCTCAGATGGGAATAAAGGGATTTGCAGAGAGGTTTGCTGCACTCCAAGGGCTAATCCCAGTCACTTGGAGCAGTTCTGGCTGGAGGAGAGATGATGCACTACCTCTGCAGGAGGGGAAAGCAACTTTTTAGCTGGCTGCAGCCATTTATCACACGCTGGGCAATGCAGAAATGGAGCCCCCAGGGCACATACAGCAACGTGCCGCCTGCCACTGGCTGCCCGGATGGGAAAGAACATCTCCCGGCACAGGGCGCTTCACTGCATGGCTCCGCTTTCATTGAAAGTCTGGCAAACGTGACAACCTTTGAAGAAAAAAAATTCTTGTGCCCGGAGGCTGCCAGAGCCAGCTGTAACATTTGCAAAGTGGGGAGGAGGACACGCTTCCGAGAATCCCACAGCGACACGGGAGGAACGCCCAATGCAGGAAGCCTCCACTTTTTTCCGCCATCAATTAGTCAAATAATTTCAGAAAGGTGACAGGAGTGCCAGCCTCCTCCCTGCCCGCAGAGTAGCTCCAAAGCCACATCTGTACCAGCACATCTGGCTGGTGCCCCTCAGAGCAAAAGCTTTGCTCACCACCTGAGGACACAGCTCCAAGGCATCCCGCTAATCCCCCCGCATCACCACCTGTGACTGTGTGGCCAAAAGCTCCTCTGCTCCCCTTTCTCTTAATATATAGGAGGGAAACGTCTGAGATCACTGCAGTTTTATTGTCAGATTTGGCAGCCTTTTCATATTTGCTTGGATTGAGATATAAATTGAATTTAGTTTTCTCCTGCTGACTCAGTTATTTGTTATAGGAATAAGCATGTGGTAATGGATTAGACAGGGGAAAGAGATTTCTCTTTCAGGCATGTGCACGAGGTGGGATTTGCCATGCCCTGTCCCATGCTTTCCTGGCATGGCTTTGCAAGCTGCTTTCCCTTGCTCTCCAGCCACAGCTGGACATGGGATTTTTTTTTCATTGCAGACTTGTGCTTCTTTCCCCAAACTCTGTCATGTTTTAGTGCAGAGGAAATTTAACCAACAGTGAAATCATTTTCTAAATCTGCTCCCCACCCATATCCTTCCCCCTCCCTCAGTCCCCATCAGTCACTTTGTTGGAAACAGCACAACAACATTTCTGGGGCTCTTTAGCTGTGCCTGCAGCGATCTCCCTGCCTGAGGAGCTGTCAAGCTCCCTTTGCCCTTCCATCTTCCATTTGTGCAGAGCAGGAGCCGAACACGATGCTCTCTGCATCCCAGCCGCATCCCTCCCACCTCCCTGCTCACAGGGGAGCCATGCTGTACCACCACCAGCCCACAGGGACTGTGGCCAAGGAGGAAGGCAGCACATGTGGCATTAACCCCTGGATCTGCCCACTAGCTCTGGCATTTCTACACTCCCCATCCCAGCATTGCTGCTTCATCCAGGGTCTGGCACCCCTGAGCTTCCTCCAGTGCTCCCAGCCCAAACAGAGCCCTCCAAATCCCCAGGTGTGCTGCAGGCAGCAGAGCCCAGCTCTAGCTCCCCAGCATCCCTCCTCCATGGCACCTGTGGGGAATTTTCATGGAAAACCCATGAAATCCTCCTGTCCCCAGCACTTGGCAGGGGCTGCAGGCCCTCACAGCATCCCTGAAGCCACAGCACACTCTGCAGGCGCTCACACCACAGCACCAACCCCAAACCCTCCAGCGGGTCCATCCCCTCCAGCCCTGGCCACCCCATGTGCCCCCCGGGATGGTGGCACTGGGCTGCAGAGGGGTCCGTGCCCACAGTGCTGCCCAGCAGGCACCGGGAGTCGGTGCCACGTCCACAGACAGCAGCAGGCAAGCAAAGGCATCAAAGAGAGCCCAGCACATCATCCTCCCACAGCTCTACCTCCCCACTGCACCCCCCATTTGCAAACCACTGGGCACTTGCTGCCTGCAGCCACCCCGCAGCAGGGCTTGGCAGCTGAGGGCAGCTACCACGGGGCTTTGCCCCTTCCAACGCTCACCCCAGCTGCAGGGCTCCGGCACGGCGCAGCAATGGCTCCACTAATTGTATCAGCATAAACATGGTTTACAGCACTGCCGCTCCTGTGTGTCAGCTTTTCTAAATCACCCTGTGCAACGGGCTCCATCCTTCACCACAGCACCAGCCGCTCTCTCAACCCTCTGCTGAGATTAGAAGTGCTGGGAGATCCCCCTCAGCAGCAGACAACATTAAAAGAAGATGTGCAAATGGCTGTCTGGCAGGGATGGGGCAGGCTGGAGGCAGAGAGCGCAGCCTCCAGCAAGGAAACCTCCACTCCACACCCCTGGAACACATCCTGCAGGGGGTCACAGCG
>VZTL01018239.1:0-28491 GCA_013400535.1 Scopus umbretta
GTGTGTATATATATAAAAAATAAGAACCCAGACAAGCTCTCATCTGCTTCAGTGAGAGATGGAAGTTTCAGATCACAAATCACATCGATGTATGGTGAAAATTGAACACGTTTTCCCAAATCTGGGAGCTGGAGCTGTGAAAGTGCTCAGCGTCAAATAAAACAGAAGAGACAAATTAAGTAATTTCTCACCCATTGATAGACGCAGCCATCAAAAAGTTACAGGAGACAGACTACGCTGGCCTCCTTATTAAAGTCCGAGAGCCAGGAGCACGTTTTCCTGACCCTACATGTTGATGAAAAAGGAGTGGAATTCATGGGTACTTTTGAATTTAATTAAAGCAGGGTCTCACAGCTCTTCATTTTGCTCTTCGCACGGTGGGCTAGCGTGGCACGGGAGAGCGGGACCTGATCCAAAGCCCGCTGCAGCCCGCTCCCGCCGAGCCGGCTCTGCTCGTAGGAGCTTCGTGTTCGCTCTCACGGCGAGCAGGTAAACCACCTGGCAGGGGGGCCAGCCGGCCGCTGCTCACCCCGCAACCTCCGCGAGCCAGAAACCACCCCATGAGCGTCTGTTCAAAACCGAAAAGAAGAGGGCTACCAGTTCAAGACGCAGAGGAAAGCAGAGGGATGGACACCAGGCATTCCGCTGCCTGCAGCGTCCTCTCCCCAGCCCGCAGTGCAGGGACCTGGGAAGCCACCTGGTCCCACCTAGCTCAGCTTCACCCCGCCATCATCTCACGTGCCCGTACGTGAGGTCTCCCCTGTCCCCACCGTTTCTTTTTTTTGCTCCGGTTAATGAAACTTCAGCATCAAAACTGGAGCAACGCAGGCATCAGAATTAAAGCGTCCATCTGTCATCCCCACGCTAATATTGTTTGCAGCCCAGCTCCTGGAAGTTAATGTCTGCAGTAATGAAGGAAACTGTTGGGAAAGCGTTCAAGAATTCCCTAAACAGCGCTTTAACGAATCCTCCCCTACAGAAGCGCATCAGAAAGGGTCACTCTGCAAACCAGCAACCACGCATTAAACAGCGTCGCCATCGGGCATCGACAGAATCCAGCGGCGTTTACGTCTCGCTCGGCCCCCCCCGTTTCCCCTCTGCCCGCGCTGACGCTGCTTGCGGGCTTTCTGACACGGAGCAACCGCCCGCCGAAGCGCTGACCGAGGACGCTGACCGAGGACGTCCCGGGCCCTGGTACCCGCCGGCCGCCGCGTCAAGCCCCGCAGACCTCCCCGGTGAAGCAGCGCTTTCGCTGGCCCTGCAGACCAGAGGCACGACTGCAGCCTTTACAGACACAAGCCTCAAGGCAAACGTCCAGAAAGCAGCAGATAAAAATAGTAGCTGACTCTCAGTGGTGCGAGGGAAAGGGCGAAAAGGCGAATCACTGTAAAAATCCATCCCTTTTTGCAGCATTGACTGGGACAGCTGGCAACACCGCAGTGCGTGAGTATATAAAGAATGTAAAAGAGCACATTTCCCAATTCGGTCGCATGTTTACTAAAAAGAAACCATTTGCTTCACATTCATAAACTGTGAAGGTATCTTTTATGACCGTCTTTACATAGGGGATGAGGCCTGTGACCAAATATTTTATAGATGTTACAAAGGGACGACGGACCTCCCTGCTTTTCAAAAGTACAGATGCAATTGAACTTTACTACTTGAAGTTTGCGAAAATAACGAAATGCATCTGTCCCTGAAACGTTACAACCAACAACCGCTAGGGCCCTAACATTTTACCTGTCCTGCAGACACGGAATAGACCTTCAAAACACGTATTTTTAGTAGTGACTGTCTCTCTTGCTTCTGATAATACGTATGAAATCTGAACTCCCGTTCTACCACCAGCACAGGAACGCTGCAGCGTTTCACAGGGCAAACACTTCTCAAACGCTGTTTACATTCGATTTTATCAGTCCTATGTAATTAAAAAAAAAAAAAAAAAAATTTCACCTGGCACGTAGTTGAATGGGTGCAGCTGAGCAGCCCAAGCGGCACAACCTCAGTTCGCACGCAGTGGGCCCGAAAGAAAGCAAAGCAAAGCAGCGCAGCTACTCTCTGAAGTCAGATGGCAAAATGCCCGTTTCGTGTCGAATGCTAACACAAAATCCTTGCTGCTTCCCCCAGCGGTTTATTATTAGCGATGAAGTCCCCCCGAGGTCTCTCCGAAGCCGTTTTTCTGCTACCAGGCTCAGTCCAGCAGAAAACAATAGGGATTTTGCAGCTCAGATGACATGCTAAGATGAATAACAGGAAGGTGAATAAGAATGGTTGCTCACAACAGGCTCTGAAAAACAATTCCAATTACACAATCCCCTCTTCGAAAAGTCTTCTTTTCGCCTAATGTGAAGCGACTGTGGAAAACTCTTGTGACCGTGAGCAAACACAACTGCTGACCAGGCTGCAGGCAGGCTGGAAGCCCGGAGCCGCTTGGCAATAAGCTGCCGGGCTGTCCCCCTTCTCTGCTCGCATTCGGCTTCGCTAGGAAGGAAAGGCCACCACCACAGCACCACGTGCAGAGGTCTCGATGTGCAGCTACCTGTGCTTCCGCGACCCGTTTCCCCTCTCTACAAGGTACCCCTGTGCTGTCACGAGTTTGCATTGCCACAGAGGCGGGTCGCCCCGACCAAGCTGAGGTTGGCACAGGGAGCAACCTGAAGAACAATGCGTTCCCCTTTCAGCTAAAAATATTTCATTTAAAAGACAGTGAATAAACCACACGAGATCATTTCTGAGCAACGGACCTTCAGAGAGTCCAACCTGGAACTCCCTGGTGCTGCGCGACTCCCGCTCCTGCTCCCTGGCCGTCCATCTCATCTGTTGCAGGCCAGGGAGAACGGGGCTCCCAAAGCCAATTCCCCACTGCGGGAGGACCTCAGGTTACCGGAACCGAGCTCAGGAGCACTGTGGCTACGGAGCAACCTGGTGTGTTGGTAGCATCAGGGAAAACATGGGGGAGCTGAAACACCATTGCGAATCAAGGATGCGCCTTTGATGCCATGACAGACTACTGTGACCGATTCTCTCCGAACCTGTATTCCAAACCCTTGCTCAACGTCCTTCGAGGACAATTTGATGAGACAGTACCGTCACGCCTCGTGACCAAACATTAACATCTCTCCTGGGGACAGAACAAGCATGAGCCCAAAATTACCAACAGTGCCTCCAGACACCAAACTTTTCACTTTGGAAGGGGAAAATATCAAGGTAACCAGACAGGCATCAAAAAGCATTTCAGGCCATTTAGCAGGCTAAAATCTTTCATTGAGAAACATGACTATCTTGTTTGCATTTGGAAAAAGGGTCATGCCATGCTGAAGAAACCATCAACGTGGGTTGCCTGAACGTTACAGAGCTTTCATTTGAGGTCTGGCTTCTATTTAAACTGCGAAGCTCAGGGGATTCTCCAGGACCACAGAAAATTATTTTGAGAAAGTACACTGAAGTCATGCTGCTGAAAAAGCAGGGAACCGTACCTCGGGCCAGAGCCCAGACTTTCAAACAGAGAGCACAGACAAGAGCTGAACTGTAATCCAGCAGCGCTTTGTCAGTGTTGGCCAGCGACTTCACCTGGGCTCCCTAGGTGTTTGCTCCAGTTTAATGGGCAACTCCACGGCACTGACATCGCTCGCTCCTTTCACAGGGCTCTTTCCAAAGCAATTACTCATTTATAAGGGCTATAACGTTTTATACCGTATGTTTTGGTGTGGTACCCAGCAGAGCCTACACCTGGCAGGGTGCCTGCTCGCGTTGGGCAGGAAGGCTCCGAAGACGGGGTCCGAGGGGGCTCCAGCGAGGGTCTGCTGACATCTCCGCCGATCTTCTCTCTGCTGAGCTCCAGGGGAACTCCCGTCGCTGGTTAACTTTTAGTTCTCCCACTGCATGTTTTCAAAATGAGATAAGGCTTAATTTTTATTTTTTTTTAACCGTGGGCTATCACATGCCTCTTCGTACAATTAGGTCCTTAACGAATTCTTTCAGATCAGAGGCATGGGTCTGCACCACTCAACGACAGACTGCGCTGAAACTTATAGAGGAAAAAAAGGCAAGTATGGCCAAAATCCAAGTATGAAGCATTTCACCTGAAATAAGAATATAAATGGAAGCAAACCATACCTGATGGCGTTGGGTTTCAGCCATATCTATTAAGAGTAACGGGAACTGCACAAGCTAACGTTATTAGGGGCAGATTAAGGAAGGACTCGCACAGCCGTAACACAAAAATTATCTTCTGAGATGGGTTTGATGACGTCCCAAACCGACTGGCTGCTCTCTGCATTCGCTGTCCTGCAGACATCCGAAAACGCGTGCGTTCCCACCACGTGAGCCACGTCCCACCTTCCCCGCCCGCAGCTACCGCAGGGCTCCGCCGAGGACAGCGGGCCGAAAGCGTTTCATCCTACAGAGCAACAGGCTACGGCCTATACAAACCCACTTCTTTAATACCCTCTGGATGGGCTTTGCCACTTGTTGGAAATCAAAGGAAAGAACAGAAGGGTAAAAATAGATAAATCATCCTGCAACTTGATTTAATTCTGGTTGTGACTAGGGCAGTTCATGTCAGCTTATGAACCCCCCCGCCTTCGGTCGATCCATCTGCACACGCTGCTCCGGCCGCTAATCAGGTCGGCGCTCCCTCCTCTCTCTTCCCCTCTGCCCAAAATTGCGTTTGAAACACAAATAATAATAATAAAACATAATAAAAATGTCACTAGACAAAGCAAATAAACCGTAACTACAAAACCGCTCACTGATATTTTGTACGAACTCCTATAAAATTAACTTTTACAACTTTTACTGGCAACTTCAACCTGGGTCGAAATTATTCTCTGATTAGCGTGCCCATATATCTCAGGGCAGCCAGTGACCCTCATCCAATTACGTTAAGAAACAGTTTGCACACATCCAGGCCTCACAATTAAAAGCGGGATAACATACGCCCCGCTCCCAGGGCAGAAATGTCTCCCCTATGATTTCTGATGTATGATTTGGAACGTGGTAGAAAAGATTTGCTCTTTTAATCCACCCACTAAAATCAATCATGCACAAACTTTAACAGTCAGGGAGGGTGTCGTGAGGGGGTTCTGTTGGGGTTTTTTGGGTTGGTGTTTTGTTTTGTTTTTTTAAAAAAACACACAAAAAAAACCCCAAATAAAAAAAAAAAAACAACTCAGCATGCACGTTGCTGGCTTTAATTTCCTTGAGTAAACAGTGTGTCGCAGCCATGTTGTTGAGGGCTGGGAAAGAGGACGCATACCTGAAATTTAGGCTCATTACTGCTCTATGAAATATGTCTCCAATGTCAGCCCTGGCTCGGCTGGCTGTTGGATTTAAACATGAATTACTCCAGTTACTCCATCAAAAGTGTCAGTACACAAGCGGCCGTGGAGTTTAATTAGCCTGGCCTGCTTGCACCAACATTGCCTTGAACAGTAAAATAAGATTATACTCACGCTGAGCAGATTTAGCTTAAACAGCCCCCGAAGTATTAAAAGGGTAGTAGGGTGAGGACTGATTGCAAGTTTACAACTGGAACAGATTACAGTCAGGTTCCCAGATTGCGCTGGTAGGCTGGCTGCGGGGGAACGGGTTTTCACGGGCTTTACCCCGCTTTAAGGTTTTCTCCATTAACGTAGCAGCGGCTGCAGGAGCTCCTGGTGCCGCGGAGCACGTTTCCGATAGCACGTACCCGTCGGAAAGAGGGTGGCCCGCTCCTAGAGGATGCTCAGCTATCGGGGTTGCTCTGCTCAACGCCTTCCCTTACGGGGACCGCAGACATCCCGGGCCAGCGTGGCAGTGCCTGCAGATCAGCGCCCTCATATTTATTATAATCGGTCTAATTCTTGTCTTTGAGCGATCAGCGACAGCTTGGCGGAACAGCTGGTGGATTAGTTTCCCCGACACACTTCCCAACCCCATTTATTTCGGGGTTGATGCACACGTTCCTTATCCGCCAGCAGCTCCGCTCCTCAGCTGCGGATCCCCAGGCAAATGGGGAGTGTGCCTGCACTGCAAGAGCAGAACCCGGTCCTGCGCGCTCCGGAAGCACAAATGAAATGTAGAATCTTGAAGGGCCCTGAATCTGTTGATGATTAATTATTTTAAACTATGATTTAAAAATAGAAATTGAAATATAAATTATATAAAATATAATTACATAAAATACAATCGCATTTTCGAGGTTACCAGCTATCGTCTGCAGACTTGCATTTGGTATGTAGGAGTCACTGGGGAAAAAAAATGAAGAGACTGAACAGAAAAAAGGCAGAAACCCCCAACACTGGAGAAATCCAGACTCACTCCTGACAGTACTCTTGAAAGCCACAGCTCAGTCAAGAGATGAAGAGCAAAACAGTGTCAATCATCACAAAAAAAAGAAGGATGGAACTGGCTACAAACAGCAAATCTAAAGAGAAACCAGTATGCCCCGAATGAAGAGGCACAGCAGAGGAGGGCAAGTAGCACATCACTTAAAACGTGACAGTCGCAGCGCCCAAACCAACGGAGAGGTGCGAGAGGAGCAGCGTCGGACCCTGGAAAAGGATCGGCTGCATCTACCAGCCCGCGGAGGTCTGGAAATCCACGGCATCAGCTCAGATGTTAAAAATCAACCACCCAGGGTAACACTACTACTACTGCGGATTTTAGAGGCATTAAGGAAACGCGAGGGAGCCGAAGAGGAAGCGACGCTGAAAAGAGATGTTAGGAAATCCTCCCATGCAAAGAATTTGAAAGGACAGGCAGGGAAAGGGGAAGAGAAGTGTGAAAATAAGAGAGGGAGGAAAAGGTCCCGTGATGCCCTCAGGTATTTCATGTGCGGATCCTGCCCGGGCAGCCTTCGGCCGCGATGCACAAAGGGGTCCTTCTTCAGAGGAGAGAGAAAGCCATGCAGAACATTCACCATAGCTAATTAATTTAGGACCCTCAATTACAAGTAGGATCTTGTGACACTGCTTTATTTGTAGCCTTTTTTTTTTTTTTTTTTTTAATAAACAAAAAGCAGATAAGAAGCGTGACACCTTTAATGGCTTTACAATGGCTTTCCTGCCAGCGCCGCCTGCCTCGGGGACCTGCCAGAGAGCGTCCCGTGCGGAAAGCCTTGTCCCTGCCTTTGAGCGTCCCCGCATCCACCGCTCGCCCCTAATCGAATCATCACTGTACCGGCGCGCTACCCAAGAGCATCCCCAAGAAAAGCACCAGAAATGGAATTCAAATACCAAAAGGCCGACGATCTCCTATTTTATTTTAAAACAGGACTTGCTTTCTCGGTCTTTGCATTCGGGCAGGAGATAGATGCCCAGCATTACTGGACAAAAACCAGAGGAACAAACAATGCTGTGGGTATTTTTAAAACTGCAAAGGGAAAACTTTGTTGTTGATACGCTGCAATACAGACAGATTTACACGCGAACAGCCACATTAAAATAATACAGCTCTGGCACAAACTCACAAAAAGTGACGCCATTCAGAGTTGCCTGCAAATGTGTCGACGGGGAGTTGGGGACCTTCACGCGAGAGCCAAACTCACCGAAGGCAAACGCTACAAAATCTTGATAACCTTTGGGGTGAAGCCCTTTGGGGCAAACCCAAACGGCTCCCCCCTCCTTCCCCTGCACATCAGAAGAAACCCTGCCGTTCTCGCAGACACCCGCGCCCATAAAAGCAGCCCCTCCGCATGTGCAGCTAACCACATGTCTACGGGGAATAATGCGATCATTCTTCCACCCACCTCAACCCTCCTACGAGATAGCCCAGGGCACTATCCTTCCACAGAAACGGCACAATTTTAGTTTAAAGGAACAAAGGACGTTCTCTGAGCGAGCAGACTGGAAATAAGCATTTAAAGCTTTACCCCACAGCGTTAATATCAAGGGGGTAACTCCATGGAGCAGCATATCATGAAGGCCACGACCAACCTTATTCACTAATACAGAGCATGTTCATGGTTTGACAGTCGTCAGATCAGAGCCCGTCTCTAAGAAATTAACTTGTGCAGTTTGGGAGCTACATCGGGCACCCCCGGGGAAGGCGAACCCATCGTCCGTCCCCAGCTCCGCATCATGATCCGAAAGTCAAGGGAAGAAGGGACGGTTTGCCTTCACCTCACTGTGCTTGAGTCCCTGCAGAGATAAACACAGAGGACAGCGATACAAGCTAATTTTGCAGTATGCACATAAACCTGTTTGAGGAGGTTTCCACCTCACATCTTGCACTGAATCCAGAAACCTGTGCCAAGCCGAAGACAAACGTGAAGCCTCCAAAGAAACTTAGAACAAAAGTACCTAGCTCTCCATGAGCCCTTGGTTTAGCACAACAAAACAAGCTGATGGAGGCCTTACTTTCTCCAAAATGAAGTGCTTGGGATGCTCCAGTACTATAGGGAAGCACTAGATGGCACTCCTAGAGACAGCCTAAGCCCGCGGCTCTACAACGTACGAAGCAGCCCAATCTCTGGACCCAGGCCATGGTCCCATCCAGGAGGTAGCTCCTGGGTGCATCTGCTGAACGCTTCAAACAGTATTAGCTTCCTTCCCAGCCTTCCCTCCCGGGATGCAGATCTTCTGCATGCAGCAAACAGGGCCAAAAGCCAGGAGAGCTGTGCCACCAGGAGCTGAAGCTCCGAAGCCTGGTTTCCTACAGATCTGCCTCTGCACGTCCTCCTCTTCCACCACATCCCCATTGCAATATTCTTGACCCACCACATTTCCCATGACATCAACACCATGGTACCTCAGGGTTCCCCAGGCTTCAGCCCAGCCCACAACACCCTCCAAACCCTCTTCCCCTTCCACCGGTGTGCCAGGTTTTCCTTCTCCAGCAACATCGACCATATTTTGTTTCAATCGTACATGAAATGATCCTGAGCTGGGGGATGCCTTTAGGCACAAACATCCATAAAACTCCTATCTTGAACTGTCAAAACTCTCACACATGGAAGTATTTATTACACCGGAGCCCCACAGACACTAATGAAATTCCTATCATTAGTAAAGTTGGAGGACCGCATGCCCACTGCAGAGCAGATTAGATGCTCAGCTAATAACCACAAGACGAAAGCGTTGCATCGGTGTCTCTAAATTACTTTCTTTCAATAAAGATAAGTCTTGGATCCTTACTGAATAAACAGATACCTCTGCAGGCCTAACCCCACATTTTGAAAGATTAGTGACTCATGACATCTTGGTTGAGTCTGGCTTTCTGACCAAAGGCTGCTTTAAATGAAAAATTAAAAAGGAGGAATCTTTCCTGCCATGCAACTAAACGTAAAGCACATTCTTGAGCAAACTTCAAAAGTTTTAACCATCCACTAAACTTGGGCAGCCTGGGTACAGAGTAACTTAAATTTGGCAAAACTTAAGCTGTGCTTGGAACCCAAAATCCACGCTGTACAGCCAAAGGAATGCTGGGCCTCAGAGAGATGGTTCACTCTTCAGAAGAAGATAAAGTATTAAATTTCTGCTAAATCTCAAGCAACAAAATTAAATTCAAGCTTTGAGGGAAGGGAATGAAAAGGCCGATGCATAATTGTTTTGTAAAATTTGTGTTTAATTTACTTGAGACGGGCCATTTTATAGTTTATCAAAACCAGCTGGTGTCATAGACATACATTCATGGTCCCATAACATGGATACAATTTATCCCATGAAATCTGTAAACGAAACAAGACAAAGCTCTCAATATCTTTTATAATAAATTCTTTCAACAGGTAGAACCAAATCCTGAAGCAAGCTTTCTTAATGGACTACAATAAAAGCCCAGTAATCCCAGAGTCGGGCTCTCTCAGAAGCCATAAAACTGTTAAAACTGTACAAGAGTAAATGGTGAGTTAATTACTGCCCACTGATGTCTGACTGAGTCCCTGTGGACACACTGATGGCCAGCATGCTGCACGCTCAGGACCAAGATGAACATATGCATGCTTCAGGGAATTCTTCCCAAGATGCTTTTATGAGAGCGTGTTTTGGGTAAAAATCAAACATTCCCATGGCACCCGGCTGTCACCTTTCTGGCATGTACTCATACAGCACACATTAGACACGTATGATCTCTTGGTTCCACAATGAAACCCATCTCCTGTTTGTGATGGTGTTTACTCTTTCCTAGGACATTTTACAGACTGCAGAACAGAAGTGCAAGGTCTGGCGTTACCTCGGGCAGGCTGGGCTCGAATCTACTGGCTGGCAAAGGGGAGATCACCTTCAAGAAAGTTGAAGGCGGGGGGGCTTAGAAACGGACAACTCCTCATGGAGCCATGGGCACAGGAAGGCCGGTGCAAGTTCCCCCTAACAACAAGCACGTCAACTCTGATGCTCTACTGAAATCCAAAGCTGGTAATCATCTTTGAGCTCTGTGTATCCATCTGCCCCAGACAGACAGAGTCTTTCTCCCTGCCTCCCCAGCTGACTACACAGGCTACCGCACCCTGGACATCTTCTGGTCTTTGGTCATCCTGTCGATGACCTTCCAGAATGACTCCCTGGATCTGGGTCCCTGAGTCCAGGCAGAGCCCCCTCAAAACCCACCAAAATCCATGTTTGCACTGCGCGAAACCAGGTACAGAGTAAGGGCATAGGACTGGGATTGTCTAAGACGAGCAGGAGGAGATCTAAGAAGTCAACTCTCACTGCATGGTATCAGGTGCTGAAATCTCCACACCTTCAGCAATGCATGCCCAGATCTGCTCTAGCTGGTTTTTGGGATCAAAGGCACCAGTTATGTTAGCAGCAGGAGAAACAAACTTCAAGTCATCATCTCAAGCACTGTTCCAGGGTAAAAAGCACATCCTAGCTTTTTTGTGGCCTTCAATCCTATGCTGCAGCAGCAGTGTCTGATGGCAGAGGAGAGACTACACAAATTTACAGCTGCTTTACCTCTACATACAACTTCTGGAAGAAAAGACTGAGGGGGGGGGTAACTGGGCCATTCATCCCAGAGGGACCCTAAACCCAGCTCTGGTGCACACAAATGCAAAACCCATAAAACCAGCATGTTGTGGAGCCTTCTTAAACCAAACATGAAAACACCTATTAAGGGTCCACGGGGGTTCATTTTTCCCAGTGTGAAAAGTCTTGCGAGCGAGGTCAGGGCTTGCTACTGTGCAGAGGTTTGCATGCACCAGAGCCACGTGAACACCAGGCCACGAAGCGCATCTCCAACGGGCTCTAAAAAGGAGGTGGGCTAAAAGTCTGCACGAAAAGATATCACAGTTATGGCTATGTAGTGCTTTCATGCCATGCACTTCTGGGAATGTCAAAGCACGCTCCGTGCAGGGCTCCCCTGCCACCGAGACGCAAGGACAGGCTCTGTCAGCCCGCGGCCGTCGCGGAGGATGGGACCGAAAAAGCAGCGAAAGGTGCAGTACGCCGGCGACCACCGAGGACAACCCAGCGCAAGGCGAAACCTAACGTTCCCCGCAAAGATCTGGTTAAATGACTGATGCTAACAAAAAACAAATGAAGCGATTTCACCTGGTTTTGGCCATCATCTTTAGCCACAGCATTAGACCAGCACCTCAGCAGCACTAAAAAAAGCCCAAATCTGGTACAAAGATGCAAGTTAAGCTCAGCATCAAGAGACTGCAAGGCGTCGGAGCTGGAGGAGCCTGTCCAGCCTCCGGAGGATGGCAGAGCTGTTCGTAGGCACCGATAGAGCCTACGGGCAGCGACGACCCACCTGACCCTGCTCAGCAAGCGAGGACCACAGGATCCAGCCTCCCCAAACCACAAAGGGCTGCTACAGCGTCCCTGTGGAAGACAACAACGCAGCCCACACCCTGCGCTTTAGTCATCTAATGTATTTCTACACTTTCAGTATTTAAGGCGTCGTTTGTGTCCTATTTTCTTGCAATGTTCTCCTTGCTCGTCAACCCCCTAAATGTGAAATACACCCACAAAATCCCACCTCGCATCCTCACCGTCTGCAGCATCACCTCCCAACATATCACCATGCACGCTGTAACAGACAGTCCTTTGTTCTTCCACGGAGGAGAGCGTGTAACCTATCCTAACCTAAAGGGAATTATTTCTTTAGTGTACAGTGTGAATTGAACTAAAGTGCCAGAGAAACAGTAAGAAATTCCTGAGTGCTCTCCTAAAAACCCCCAGCCAAAACGGCTCCTGTATAGGTGACATATAAGATTTCGTAGAAGAGGAAACATTAGAAATCTAGAAGCCAGTAACATCTTAACTAGCAAATTAAACCCATACCGTGCTTGATGTAGAGGCAACCCTGCTAAAAGCCCGTATTATTGCCCAAAGAAAGTACTCTCAGGGGGAGACAGAGGAGCTCGAGCTCCTCTGAGATTTGCTGGAGGCAAATCACAGAGAATGAAACCTGGACTCATCCTTTTCAGACAAAATAGGTGACAGCGCCGAGCACAGAGCAAAGCAAATACCTGCTCCTGCACTTCAGCTTCTTCCTCGTGCCCTTCGAGCCTTGCAGGGTCCCACTCCTGCCTCCTGACCCTCCATGCTGGGATCCTCTTTGCTTATTCTAGCTAGAAAGAAGAGCAAGACCCAATAATTCATTTGGGGTACAGATAGGAGGACACTAAACGGGACAAAGCCATGCATAAAATCCTCAAAAGCACCCAAGCTGCTTAACTGCCCCCTTGAGAAGATCCTTAACTTCAGAAGTAAGGCAACAACCCCTGCCCCACACTGAACTTTTAGAGTCCTTCTGACAGCAGCTTTTCCTTCTACCTGCAGCTGTCCCACGAGCAAGAAAACATATCAACTACGAACCTCAGAAGTACTTTCTAGCTGAGAAAGTTTTGCATTTAATTACGTAAGGCAACACAGGCGGCTTTCACTGCCGTGCAGCGTCGCACTCCATCCTCCCCGGGAACTGCCCGCCACCCTGCCCATCCTCCTGACAAACTCATTACGGTAACGAGGAAAGCGATGGGCTTGATGTTAATCAGACTGCCAAGAGACTTCCAGGAGTAATAAAACAATCTCTCCAATATTGAAGCTGCTAACCGGCCATGTTTGTTAACTACTGCTGGCCTTTACGTCCCCCCGAGGTAATCAGCTGAGGCTTGTCTGCTGGTAGCACAGTCGGGTCACGTGCGTTGCTGCTGCATATTTGGCACGGGTAACTGCAAAGGGGAGTTATAAAAAGCACTGTTAGATCCTGCTCGCGGTTAGGAAAACGTACAGCAGGAGCAACTCGATGAAAATTGCACACAAACATACACAGAGGAATACTAACGATCAAACATTTTGCAGCAGTGAAATGCATTAATGGAGAAAAACTGCTTTTTAAAGACATCTTTCTGGTAGCATTTCCTACAAAACTTCTAAAGGAAATTCGCAATGATGACAAATTCACAGACCATGGTGAAACTCAGACCAGTGGTTTAAAGAATTAAAGGATTGCCCTTTTAAAACTTTGTGTGCGCAGGTTTCTGGGAAACAGGGATCGGCCTGCTGGAAACGCTCAGCACCTCTTACAAGCAGCATCCCAGCAGGATTTGGCCAAGAAACGGTGAGGTCCCCAGCCCCTCACAACCACCCCTAGCCCTGCAAGGCCACTGCATGGGGACTGCGGGCAGGAGGACAACACGTTCAGCAGAAGAGCATCCCTTTAGGAGCCCTGACGTGGGAAGGGTTGGAGCGCTTCAGGTGTCGATCCTCCCCTGGCCACCTCAGTCTCTCTTTGACAATCTCTGTAGGACCTTCCCAGGCATCCTCTGGTAGAACCAAGGTTGGGACAAGAACTGCTGGAGGAAGAAGTTTCCCTAAGGACAGCACCCAAACCTGAGATCAGCACACAAGACCGGGGGCACAGAAATTCGGAGAGGCACCCTCATGTGAACTTTAATCTCGGCAAGTTACAAAAGAGCGTTCTCTCTATAGAATAAAACCGAAGTTCAATTAGGAAAGTCAGGTTTGACAGGCTTTGAGAAAACTACCCTTTGATAACTACATGCTACATTATCCTTTCACTTCTTTTGGCAGAGAAAAGAGGTTACTGCAGTTTTCTTTGGCTCCTGCTCTCTCCCATCAATTCCTTGTGCACTCAGATAGTTCAGGTTCAATGTTCAAAAGGAGGAACAGGCTGTGAAATGTCCCTCAGCTCTGTTTACCAACAGAACCGGTGAGCAAGGGCAAAGGGAGACGGCACCCTGAGCTGGCAGCTAATGGCTAGAGATCTCAGGATCTGACCACCCTACCTGCTCACCGGGCTCTCTTTCTGTAGTTGCTGCAAATACTCTTCATGGTGATTTGCAGCAACTTAAAGCGTGGCAGCAATGCTAAAAAAAAATAAAAAAATTCCTGAACGACGTAACGAGTCAAGAAACATTCCCAGCCTGTTCTTGCTCCTGTTGAGTTTCAGCCTCTATGCTGGTGTTCCTAGTCATTTGGCTGAGAGTAGAGCAGGACAGCGCTTCACATCATCTGCCAAACTTGGTATGGAAGGGCTGCTAAAATTGCAATTAACTCCTTGAATTAAAATGCTTCACTTCTTTGCCTCAGGGCCAAGGGTAACACATTCAGGCAGATTTCCATTGTGGGCTGCTTGCAAACTGTTAATTGCGACTATTGCCTTAAGGACTTACCAATCCTAGCTCATTTCACGCAGAGCGTGGGCCACCTCCTGCGTGGGATACTATTTCTACTCCTTAGACAGATGACAGGAAATTTTATCCAACAAGATGAAGACTGTTGCAAGGCCTTAAGCTACCAACAAACCTACATGTTCTTTGTGGTAAGCGATGCAGTTAGACTAGCGGGTATTAAAGCTAACTCACATTTTATATTTCAATAAATGCTCTTTAATAGTATTATTTGCAGAGCAGAATTTGCTTAGCTCCAGTCGTTGCGGGTTAATGTCTCCCCAGGCTCTCCTCTGCGTGAGCGGGGACGGCCTGACACCCAGAAGTTAAAAAAGCAATGTTACTCCTAAGGGGAAACGTGGGTGAAAGAGGGTTGGTGGTCCCAACTCACCGAGACAGCCAACGGCTTTGAGTGCCAAGCCTGGGGGAAGAGGGGAACCAGCAGCAGGACTACAGATGTTAGCAGGTTCCTTGAGGATGGCGAGTTCATTGAATGTGGCTCTGAGAAGAAGAATAAAAAAAAACCCCAAAACCTTCTCCCCGCTTGTCCTACAGAGTTTTTGTTCAGTGCCCTCAGCAGCTGACGGGAAACCCAAGCACACAGCCCAGGCACAGCTTCACTGACTTCGCTCACCGTCCACGGGCTGCAGGGGAAAGGTGGGCATTCATTCATCTCAGGCTGGGATTACGAGACCCATGCGTTGATTGCAGGGACCGACAAGCTTGTGTTACATTCAAATGGATGCAACATGACAGTTCGAAATTCAATATTGTCTCCGTCTAATTGGACAGGATCCAGTTCAATTCTGTCAAATGTCTTGATTAACGCTAAAGCAATAAAACCCCTTTTAGCCATCGAGACGGCCAGGCTGAAAGGGAAGAGGAAGAATATGATCCTTGGAAAATACAGATAAGTGAATTCATGAATATGAGTAAGATAAATGCCATTTTTAACACAAATATTTCCATAATGTTTGCAAGAGCAACAATTCACAACCCCTACCGTTCCGTGTACATTGGTCAAGAGGTAAAAGCTTCTCCTGAGCACCGTGAGCAGTCAACGCTTTTGCCCCAGAATGTGGTACGACAGCACGTTATGAGTAAGTTTTACTTCTCTGTCTCAAGCTGTTTTGAGACAGACTAGAAAACTTGGTTAGAAAATGGCTTAACTAGACATCCCATGAAGTGAAAGAAATGGGTCCGAACTGCAGACGGGAATGCTCCTAACTCTGGGAAGAGAAACCAGTGCCACACATCTGACTCCACAAGGGAATTTCATAGCTTAAATCAAATTAAATAATAGGAACAGTTGTTTTCCTTGGATTTAAACTGGCGGGAAAGAGATCTGTACTGCTTTGATCTAAACTTCACCACAGAAGTGGCTACTTTTTGTTGCAGCACAAACACCGTTGTACAAGAGATGATGGGACGGTTCTATATGTAAAAGAAAAGGGCAGCAACTGTCATGCTTGAAAACATTGATCCTGCCACAACGTTAATAGAATAAGACAAAACCCAGTGGTTTTCCTGATCTGTTGAGTTTTTTGGGTTGAAAGAGCTAATCCACATTGAGTTACCCTCCCAGCTTTTATGTATAATACATACCAAAGAAGATAAGCAAATTATATTACATTATATATAATTACAGAAGCTCCTAATTACATATCACAATTTCTAGGCAGTCTAGCAAACGCTGCGCTTTCCAGAACGGCAGTTCCTGAAGTGAACAGTAAATCAGCTTTTGCTTGCCACTGATTTGAAACTTTAACCTATAAATTAAATTAATAAGAGACAAAGGCTTCTTTTGTGCATTTGCAAGCCTGTAGGATTTTACAAATAATAGGACTGGAAAGTGATTTATATTCCAAGATTAAAGGTCAGTTTGGCGCACACGACTTTGGAGCAAAACACCACGGCAGAGACTTACTATTAACTCATTCATGCACCATCCTAACGCTGTATTTGTCTTTTTACAGAGTTACGAGGCTTGCCGTGAGCACCGAAATCGCAAGACAGAAAAAATCCGCATTGGAGAAAAATATGTTGAATTATTCCAGATCTACAGTAGGGAGGGGCAATGTGTATGGGGATGGTATGGGGCCATCAGCCCCCCGATTACTTACGTGACGTTACCTGTGCGCTGCAATTCAGATCAAGTATACGTTCAACACAGAAAGTGTGAAAACACAGAGAATCGCACGGAAACGGCATAAATCAAATGTAAAGTAGAAGATATGCAAATAATTCAAACTTCTACCAGCAAACGGAAGGGCTCTACTATGTATGAAATTTTGCCAATGGCTGGTCCTTCTCCCGGACAGACCGACATTTCTGTGGAAATAAAACTTCAAGCTGAACTTGGAACTTCTGGTGCATGCAATAATTCATATAGCGTTAACCTGAGAATTGGAATAGCTTCTTATGGTTATTCCCCCTAAGACAATCCTAGTAAGAGACCAGAGGAGGAGCGATGGGCAAACACACCTACCACTGGGAACTCAGCTTCTTCAGCAGAACTTTTTTGCGTGCCTGCTATTTTGTAGGCAACAAATTCAGTATTTTACTTATTAAATTAGGACAGACTTCTCCATTGTGCAAAAATTCAGTGAACAATTTAACACATTTAATAGTTAAAGAAAGAGATGAAACAGTAGCACGTTTTCATAATCTGATGAAAATGTAATCTGATCTCCAAAGAAGAAAGCACCAGCTTGTAAACCAACACCCTGTTTGTTTAAACTCCATCTGCAATTAAAAGCTTGTAGTTATTTTGCTTTCCCTGGAAAAGCAGATGGCAAGGATGTAGGCTGTTTTTTGGATAATTTCATTGTACGTCGGAGCTCTGCGTTCACCATTTTGCAGCTGATACCACGCGAAATCGCAGCGTTCAAGTTCAAATCAAGTTTCCGTTTCGCTTGGGCTTCTGGACCGTTGAGTGCAAACACTACAGGAAAAGAAGAGCGCTAAATTTTGGCAGACACCAACAGGCGGCATCATCCCAAAGGACTCCAAAGCAAGGGAGCTGGAATGATGGTTAATCCCCTACGAACACTGGGGAAGGTGGGAATAAGACAAACTCTCCCTCAACTGCAGCTGGCATGTTGCTAGGTAGGAGGACCAGAAAAGACAGTATTTAATGCCCATGTGTGCCATGAAGGATGATAAAAAAAATGAGTGTACTTATGGCCAGGGAGACTAGTTTTGACAATTTGGAGTAGGCAGGGGTGGGTACGCCTGTGTGAGGGCTCTGGGCAAGGTCTGAGCGAGTCCCAAAGCTGGGTGTCGAGGTTGCCCCGTCTCGGGAGAGGGTCCCAGGCCAGGCAGCCAGTCCTGCCTGGTGGACGTGGTCATGGAGCCTGGAGGACCAAGGTGCCGCGGTAGAAATAGAGGAGTTGTTGACTCCGTGTCGGGGAGGCCAACTGAGCAGTTCTCGTCCATAAAGCAAGAGAGATAACAGACATGTTACTTGGAAAGACTGGAAAGCTCTTAAATTTTCTTCTGCTATTTTCCCCTCTTGTTTCTGTCTTCCAGAGAGCACTGAAATTTGTCATCTTTCTTCTCTTCGCAGATTTCTTAAAACACACCATTAACGAGCTCATAAATCCACAATTTAAATAATGATCGGAGCATTGCCTCTGTTATCTTCAAAGCTGACAAACCCCCAGGGTCCTGAACATTTCACGAGCAGTAGAGTATTCCCCACAGCCCCTGCTAGGCAGAGGGAAGCGATGGGCTCCATCGTTCCTGTCGGCTGGAGAAGCTGGCCAGCAGGATAAAAGCCACGTACAGGCTCAGAGCACGGAGAGCTGATTAAGTGGCTGTGAAGTGGGTTGTAAGGATTAATCTGATTAGGACTGAAAAAGACCAAATGGGTGAAGGGGGGAAGAAGAGAGAAGAGGAGAATATTTAAGGCAAGCGATGAGGGTGCTGGGTGGTCTGTAAACGAGTTTGAAGCAGTGGGAGAGTGTAACGAAGAGATGAAATCCAATAGTTGTACAGGAAGCTTTCACCAGGCTTAAAACAAATCCTTAAGAAAAACAGAAAAGAATCCAGGAAGAGGAATTGTATTACTGCTGAAAACGGTATTGGCATATTCCCAATGCATTTATAGCCTGTGACTGACAGTTCTGCTGCTGATCCCGGCAGTGGGGAGGGATAATGTCTTCCTACGCTTCAAAAACCTCAATAGGCTCGCAACAGAAAGTTCCCTGGGGGGCATTTCCACTCAATTTTTGCTGGTTTATCCTATTTTGGTTTAATATTGCTGGAAATCAGGGGAAAGCTGGGGCAACTGGTGGGAAGCGGCGGGCGACACAAGTGGCAGGTGCCACTAACCTGCTTGGCTTATACCAAAGCGAGAATCACGGAGGCTGCTCGCTTTATTTTTTGATTGTTTTAACGCAGCTACTTTTGGTGAAGAAACGCACAGAGAAAAGCAGTTCTTGAGCTGCACCGAAGAGCTACCTAAAATCCCGCAGCAAACCCGGTGCTCTGCCGCCCACGGTAGCTGGCGCCCGGGAGGGATCACTTACTGCGTGCTTCTCCCGTCCCTCCCATTCCTGCCATTAGTTTCCTTTTAAAGCTGTTCTGAACGTTTCTCTCTCAGCACCTGCTTATGTCCAATTTACCTCAGTAGTATGTGGTTTCCTGAGCCTGGGCCAAAGATGCTGGGTCTGCTTTATGATGCTGATTTGCAGCTCTACCTTTTATTTCGATAGTTCTCTGACCAGACAGTCCTCCCCCTTCTCCTGTGTTCACTGCCAGGATCCTGGTCCCGAGGAAGACGACAGCTGAACTGATGCTGACTTTGAGGTGGTTGGGAATCCACTTACCATTCGTCTCTCGTGTTTGCTGTTCAGGGTAATACAAGCCAGACTCCTGGACCAAACACTGGCTGGCGGTAAACCCACGCTCTCATGAGTGCATGACTCTGGAAAGCAGCTTCCCTGCCTGCTCTGCTTGGAATAAAATATCACCTACCATGGCCCTGCAAGTAGAAGAAATTTGCTTTTGTTCTGCTTAAGGTCCAACGTTATTAATCACCCTGGTTCTTCTGGAGCATCCTTTGACTGCAGAAGACCTGTATGCCTTTTCGCTCGGTAAAAAGCAGCATGACTGGGCACCAGTGTCAGTATTTATCACTACGTCTTCTGAAACTGCAACTCTGCAGGGATGGTTACGCTTCTGAAAATTTACTGCTTCGCAGCTTTCGAGAGCTCAGACCTCATTTTCAGAAGCGCAGCAGAACCCGCTGCCAGCGCAGCGCCCAAACTCTGGAAAAGCCGTCCTCCTTCCGAGAAGCGCCCAGCTGGAAGTTACACAGTCACTGAATCTCTGCGTGTGCCCCTGCCGGTAAACCTGACCTGTGCAAACCTAGCAATACCTTATCTTCCCAAGCTGAGGACAAATTCTGCCTCTAAAAGCATTTGCTCCCTCTCTTTTTAAGTGATGTGCACATTTAACTATTATTAGAACAACAGAGCCCGGCCCAAAGCTGGGAATAACAAACACTTCTAGCAAAGTGCAGTCAAAGATGTCTTGCATCCAGTATAGAGCACCTGGGATTCATCTGAAAACCTGTCTCAGATAGAGGCCTTCTTGCAGCAGCCTGATACAAAACCCAGATACAGCGTAATAAGCTTTTGATGTCGTGTTGACATTTATCTGCCAATATTATTGCTTCATGCACTTACCTTATGATGGATCTTGTTACTTAATTGATCACAGGCAAGGTCAGGAATTGGCCCTTCTTCCAGTGCTAGCACTGAGATCACGCAAGTCACCAAAAACCAGAAGAAAGCACCTAATCCTCAGCTTCAAATCCACACTGAGCAGCCCTGCGATACGCGTGAATGAGGACAACTGGCTTTTCAATTATGCCTCCGAAAAGGTCGTTTTTCAAAACTTATGACCAAATGGAAAAAAAAAAAGAAAAAAAAAGCTGAACACAAGCATGCTCTTCTTTTTCGTATCAGCTGCCTTAACTCAAAGAACAGTTTGCTTTTACAACAGGAGATGAAAACAAACTGCATATATAATCCCCCACAGGCAGGACCGCGTTTCCTCTGCCTTGCTCTCTTCATGGAGGACTCATCAACAGCAGCTTTGGCTTCTACGGGGCAAGCTGTCCAGTGAGGGCAGAGACAGATCGCAACCCGCTTCACTCGTATTTTTATTAAAACGCAGCTTTCAGAGTACAAATTTTACTGCCTCAAGTAACGACAGGTTGCAAGCAACTCCAGAAACCCACGGCACATCTATCAAATCCCATGGTCGCTTCTAAAGACCCTCCCAAGATGCTGAGGGCAGGCAGTGGCCCTGGGCTCACAGCCACACGTCCAGCGGCGCTGAGCTCACCCCAGGCCCTGCAAGCATGGACTGCTCGACTTCCACAACCTTTTCCAATGCTTTTGGAAAAAGCTGTAAAATTTTCTCATGTCAAGGCTGCGTCTTGTCCTTCCTCCAAGCCTCAACCAACTCTGCATCAAACCTCATCTGATAACACAGGCGCCGGGACTCGGAAGCAGCCCTGACCTCGGTAACTCCGCTGCTGCAACCTGGCACCTCCTGTCCCAAGGGGAACCAGCAAAATCCATCAGCAGAACCATGCAAGTTCACGCCCTGCACGAAGGAAGGAGCAGAGATGCAAATTATTCTGCATTCAGTGCAACAAAACGAGACCCCTTCACACCAGCAAGGGGGAAAGGTGCCAATCAACTGGCTCAGCCGTGCTGTGCCAGAAACACCGAGGCGGGTTCTTCGGTTGCCCTTTGGTGGCTCTTGCAAGGGGAAGACCTCTGCTTCCCCCAGAAGACATCAGTTTTGGAAAGCCCACCTGTCAAACCTGAGCTCCCACAGCCAGCCCAGGCCTGGGAGTCCCACAGCGAAGCTACAGCTTGGGAATACGTTTTATTGGCCTTAATAATTCATTATTATGACCATCAGTCCTGCCAGGATCCACCTTTATTGTCTTCGGAATGGAGAAAATTCTGTAAGAGGCCAATGATTGTAAACTTAGGATGCTACATAAACATTTTATAATGTTATTAAAAAGAAGATCTCCAAAATGCTTTGCATGGTTCTTTTAAATATTCTTGTTTTCTGTTTAATTCAGCGCCTTTTCCCTCATACTGATTTGTAACTTTAAAACATACGTTTTGGGCATGGGATCTGAGTACCTGCTTCCCCGTTAGGAACATTTTTGCTTCCAGCTATGCAAACTGTTGGAATAACGCCCATCCTGAGACATCAGGGATCATGAAAGCAGATCATTTTCTGATTTATCGAAATCACTTGCTAGATATTATTTACTTTTTGTTTCATAATAGGTTGGAAAAAGCCAGATGAAAAGTCTAATGAGGTCTAATACAGTGAAGAGAAGGGAGAAAAGAAATCAAGAGGCGGTTAAAGAGCACTTAGAGCTTCCTTCTCATCCTTATCAGCACAGCTATCAGTCAGCAAGCCCCTAATTAGGTACAAAAGACATTGTGCTCTGGAGAGCTTCTCCAGGAACTGGAGAGCTGCTGTAAGCCAGAAGCTGGAGCACTGATTGACAGCCTCTATTTAAGAAAAACAGTTACAGAATAATTAGTGACAATTTGTACAAATCAGAAGAAGTGACCTTTGTGGCTGCGCGACGTCTTAGGTAAAGAACAAAGCTTTTCTCAGCAGCGCTGACAAATTCAGAACTAAAATGCGACTCAGTTATTGAGCTGAGGCTGGTTCAGCAAAGTCCTTCAAACTTTCCTGCTTCGTGGCAACCGACCCGTCCTGAGCACCTACAGATTACTCCACAGCAGGGAAGCAACTCCTGGCTCTTACTTCCAACGCTGACAAAGATTTTGTTGCTTCTGGAGCGGGATTTTGTTTTCCTTTCCCTTTATCCTTCTGCCTCATCTCTGTCTCGGTAGTAAGTTTGCCTTCCTAGCCTGGCTTTCTGCAGCAAAGGATGCAAATCATTGAGAAACTCTCGGATAAAAGGCATTCCCTTCAAAACATCACTTAAAAAAATGATCTTAAAATTAATAATATAAAATACGAGTTGTTCCAGTAGCGAGGAGAAGGGCCACAGGTTCCTTGCCTGGTGCATGCCATGGCTCGCTCCTCTGCCGAGCTTCACCCAGCACCGGCCCAGCCGAGGACAGGCCACCGGGACGCGAGGGACCCCCTGGACGTGTTTAACAGCTCCTGCGCAGTTCCAGTGCAAAGCTGGCAGAGGAGGAGGAGGAGGAGGAGGAGGAGGAGGAGGAGGCTCAGCAGGGCTCCCCTCCACACGCTCGCCTGCCCGAGCAGCTGCTTCGGCAGCTGTTCCTACCAGTTGGTGGCTGAATTTTACAAGATATCTGCCTGTAATTAAAAAACAACAATACTTTGGCAGCCATTACAAAAATGCATCACTGGATTGCATCTCACAGGGAGTACTTCTCCACTGGAATCTGGGGAGACGCGCTAGATGCGACCATGTAGGACTTGCCCGTTTCTAAACCCCTAAGCTCATCTGCTTAACTACTCTGCCAAGACCACCACCAGCATCCAAAAACACAAGCTCCGTTTGGACCGGCCGCAGGTCAGAAACGCTCGTCTCCCGCCTGTGCCACTCAAACCTGGCCTGTGCCAAGACATATGGTCGCAAGGTGCTCTGCAGCGTAAGCGCCGAGGGTCAGAGCGCCGCAGGTTTGGTGGGGAGATTTTAAAATACGGGTCTTGCGCAAGAGGATTTGCTCCATTTGGAGCACGTTAAGACGTTGTGCTTGTGCCAGCTATGCAGCGCACCCAGAATGAGCAAAGCCTGGGCCAGATGAAGCTTGGCACCGCAGGGAGCGGTAAGAGGCCCCAGGGGAGCAGGCTGGTGCTCCCCGATCCCACGCCTGGCTCGCAGTCCTGGTACCTGCTAACAGCGGTTAGAAAAGCTGCTCCAGCCCATGCCTGGGCAGTGTCCTACAAGCTGTGCAAGCTCCAGAAACGGCCTCAAGCGGCTCAAAACCTTCCGTAGCAGACTTTTTCCCTGGTCCATATGGGAGCCTGGCTACGGGAGGGAGCTGCTGCGCTCTGCAGGGGGGGGGAAGGATGCTCTCTGGAGCAGGCCGGGACAGGGGGACACGCTCCGCCACGCCACCCCGCTGGCAGAAGCAGGGAACCGAGGCTGCCTCTGTCTCGCCCAACGGGCAGGATGCGGCCGAACGCCACGGGATCCGTGCCATGCGCTCCAGTGGAAGCACGACTCTAGCTCCAGCCTGCAAACCGCTGCACGCATATTTGTAAACCATTGTGTACACAGTAGATAAATGCTTAATAATCATGATGACAAACAGACCTAAAACCCAGAAGCAGCTTCCCTCCGCATTAACTGCACCAGGAACAGGTTCCGCTGAGCAAAAGCCTCCCTTTTACTGGGACTTCTTACAGGGAAAAAAGCCATCTAACCACAGCCAGCAGTGAAACGACAGCGAACCCAGGAAAGGGCAAATAAAGCCCACGGCGTGCCAGACCCCGGGACTTCACGTGCCGGTTACCAGCCAGGCATGTCCATTTCCACATGCTAATGCGGATAGCGCTGGACGCGAAGCTCTGGGACGCAACGGGCATCAGGAGCCCCGACCTGCCTGCACACCAGGGTGCAAACGTACGCACCTACCTCGGAGCCTCCGGCCACGTTAGCAAAGAAACTAACGCAGAAGGAGGTTAAATTCCCTGTTCACGGTGTCTTGCCAAGCTGGGATTAGAGTTTGGGACTCCTGGCACCCAGAGCCACGATTAATCTGCCGAGCGTTTCTACCCCCACCCCTCCTCCCAGTCTCCAGATAGTTTCCATGTGCCAGGCTGTCTACGGCGGTGTAGCAAAGTCTTCTCATCTCCATCACTGTCTGCCTTTCTCTTCCACACTTACTGGAGCCCATCTACTCCTCAGGGATCAGAGGAGCGTTAGGCTGGTAGGAAAATACCTTTCCTATGTAAACCATGTGTTCTGCCATTTCCCTCTCCAAATTACACAGCGTCACAGATCGTAAGCCCTCTAAACAGAGAGTCTTCAGTTGAGGAACAGATCTCCATAAAGGCTGGGATTAAGGCCCTGCACATTAGAAAGGAAAGAGGGAGGAAAAATATGCTCCGTTTAATTACCCAAGCCATAACAACATTTTACTATTTCATACACGATTCCTGACAAAAGTGGAAATGTTATTTTCCACGAGCATAGCTGCTGGTTCTACTACAAATAAATAGTCCAGGGCGCGCTCACCACGCGAGAGATGGAGGCCATGTGTTTTCATTAATTCTCTTGGCAGAGAAGCCCATGTAGATTTTGGATTGCAGTTCAGGACTGGAACAGGAGAGCTGGGGTGGCCAACATACATCAGAGCAGACTACATTTGGCCCAGGTCCACGTACGAGCTGGTCCAATACCCAGTTTTATCATCCTAATTACGAGCAGATTCCCAGCTCCCCCCCTCCTTCGCAGACGTATCTTCAGCTTCACCCTTTTCGCCCTCCCTCCGGCTGGTTGAAATCAGCAGGTGAATCGCCGTCCTTTGTCTGTTATCGCTAGTAGACAAAGTTTGGCCTCTTTCATTTTCCTTTTATTGCAGCGTCTTTTGTGCGGATTAAAATAATTGATATTGATAATGTGATCTGCCCCCTGCCCCTGTTCCCAATTACTTGCACAGGCTGGGGATCCTGCGTTATGGATATGACAGGAATGGTCTTAATTAGCCTTCTGGGCTACAGAACTGATTCTGGTTTTGATCTGAAATATTTGGGATTACGCAGGCTGACTGTTGTGGGCTGGGGTCACCAGCGGAGCCGGCCGGGGGATTCTGGGGGGCTCGCTTTGAGTTGGCTTTTCTCTGACTGCTGCCAGGTGCCTGGCAGCGTGCGGAGCAGAGCCCTCGTGCTGCTAGGCAAAAATGAAGGACAATTTACCGCAGCTGCCTTTGTGTTCGGATTAGGAACAACAGCTCTGAAGGGTCTTTGCATCCGAAGTTTTCCTCGGAATGAAGCAGGACACCGACAGTCCAATAAGAGCTAACCGAGCAGCAGCCTTCGTAAAAGGTCACCCTTGCCTTCACGGGGTGAAGCCCCGTTAAAAGTAAATCATATTAACCAAAAAAGGAGCATTAAAGCTGAAAAGGCAGATACAGCTTTCTGGACCTGCAAAATTCCATTTCAAAACGTGCAACCAGTTAACTCAGTCACAAGAGCGAAAAAATAAAGGCCTCGGCGCCTGGGAAATGGAGAGATTTTTTTCCCCTGTTTTGGGGAGAGGAATCCCAATCCTGTAACAGGACTGGTAACGTAGTCCCTGGCACTCACATGCAATTCTCTTCGCACAAGGGGGGAAAGACAGAGGTCCTGTACGAGCGTCTCCGCTTCCACTGCTCAGCGTGCCTACCCCGTAAAAAGTAATTCATAGGCAACACCTTGGAACACGTTCTGCAGGTCAGAGAAGTCAGGCTCTGCCAGCTTTAATTGGAAGGGGGAAATGGTTTCCAGACCCGATGAAGGTCCGCTGAGAATGTCACCCCACAGGTACGTCTCCAGGGACTGACAGCTCAGGCCTGCCGGCTGAAAAAACTGTGTGGTCGAGGCACGAAGATGTACCGGGGTCTTACCGACGCGGGACGAGCGCAGCACCAGGCCGAGACTTTGCAGCCTCGCGCTCACAGATGCGGCGCGCTCACCCGCTCGTTAGACGGACGTGGATTATGGAACAGGGGCGTTACAGGGTAGCGTGCCATTTTCAGCGGCGGCGGTGTAAATCTGGAGGAGAGAATTTTGCTGGAGTGCCATTTCCTCCGTTAAACGACGGCTACTCACCCAGCGCAGTGTCGCTGTACGCGGCAACGCCTTTCTTTTCGTAACGCTGCTTGTACGAAACGCAAATGCAAGAACATAGGTAAAAAGAGAGGGGAAGCTGAGCTCCCTCTCCCTGTAATCAAAGAGGAGACAACGCTCAGAGCCAGAATACAAACCACAGTTTATAATCAGAATGCAATGTAATCACCGAAACAGATGTCAAAAAGATAAAACCGTATAATTCTGAATTGCCAACGATTAGTGCTCTGCATCTTGGAGAGCACCGAGATGCTCTATTTCTGTCTACAGAAGCCTGCATTTTGGAAGCGTAAGCAGAAAGCATTCAGCACAATGCTATGGCAAACTCCTTTCTGTTCCGTTCCTGGAGCATTTTTACAGAGGGAGTTCTCAGTGAGGCTCAGGTTTGCTCCTGAATCAGTCCATGATGGTGAGGGGAGGGAAGGAGAGAATTTGGTCTTTTAGGACTGTGGCTGGGAAAAACAGCATCACTGAGCTGGCATATGGACATTGCCTGCATTGCCAGAGACAGGCGGCTACGATAAAGAAAGAAAACATGGAGAGCTGCCTGGCAGAAGAGAAAAGGTTAGAGAAAATTTTTCTACCAAAGTAAAGCAGACAAGAGAAATTAGTTTTAAAGTGCAGATCGCTCACCTCGTAGTGATAATCCATGCAAGTTAGCTCTCTCCAGCAGCGATCTCCTCGAATTTTAATCAGCCCCTGGAGGGGGGGGGAAAGGAAAAAAAAAGACAAAAAATACCGTCACAAATATTTTCTCTTACTTTATCTTGTATGTCAAGGTATTATCTCAAGATGCCCAACACTCTGGTTAAACCAGAGGGAGAGCCTGTGACAGCAGAGAAGTGCAAGAGGCTGGACCAACCCCCCGGAGACGCACGGCACATCCGCACCCCAGGCCCAGTCGGCATCCCCGAGGGAACGTAACGCAACGAGAGCTCCAACGTGACTCCTTCCACTGCATGTTTATTGAGAATTTGACACAAAATCCTCGTGGAAAATGCCACCTCACTTAAAGGGTGCTGGAAGACGCCTTACCCACCCGTGGGCCTTTGCAGAGCAGCTACCAGCAGCCCAGCGCTCCCAGCATCGGCTTCCAGCATTGCCGGCTACGAGGCAGGGAAGCGCAGCGCATCGAGGAACAATAGGAAAAACCAGGCTCTGCCACTGGGATATCTCTGTATAACAGACTGAAAAGTTACCTGCAGACCTAAACACAGCCGTGTTCACAATTTTAAAATCCAGACCCAACTGCCTCCCTCTCGCAAAGCCGCCTCTGCTGCCTATGGAAAAGGAAAGGGTGACACAGGCTGGGCTGGGGACCCCGCAGCCTCACCAGCCCTGAGCTGGATAGGGAGGAGATGCAATCACGGTAATTAGAGAAACAAAAGAGGAGAAGGGGAAGGAAGCTGACAGATCTAAACACAGATGAATGCGCTAATGACAGGTCTGTTCCACCTTAGGTTAGAGGTTGGCAATGAAATAAGCAGGTATCAGAGGTTGCTGTGCATTGATATTTCAGGGCAACAAGAGGGTGAAATTTCCAAATCAGTGGGTCCGTTCCAGGGCTGGCAGTAATATTGGGATTAAATTTCTTTGCCGCGGTGATGAAGAGTAGAAAGGAATCAGTCGTCCACAGCAGGAAAGACACCTGGCCAGGGATGAGCCTGCGAGCGGGGAAGCCTTGCAATCAAGCCGTGCCAGCCTGAAGGTATGTGGGTTCAGCCTGGCGGCTTTGATGTATGGCGAAAGGTCCCTGATTAGGATCACAATATCCCAAATTGAGGAAAGCTTCACTAGTCAAAAGGTTGAACCAGCTCTATCATCTGCATACAATTAGGGGGTATTTGCCTACCCCTGACATTGCCCCTAATTATAATGATGTTCCTGCCTTCCTTAGTAGAAAAATACAGGGAATTTCTCTAAGGACCCATGGCCGGCTACACCAGGAGCATCCTGAAGCTTCTTTACATTTCCAGTAGGGAAGGTTTTCAAGAAGAGACCAGCGACCTTTCAGTGCTAAAATCTGAGAGCTCAGAGGAAGAGGGGATTCCAGCATCGCGGCACATCCCGCTCTATTGGTTTCATCCAAATTGCTAAAAAAA
>VZTL01018239.1:38685-57254 GCA_013400535.1 Scopus umbretta
TTTTTTTATATTTACAGAGATCATCTACATTCCAACTTTTATTTCATTACATCTAATGCGATTTTACTACAGGCATCCAGATTCTGTTTGCTTCAAAGTCTTCATTACTTCTGCCAGAAAGTTCATCTCCCTTATTAGCTAATCACATCCCCACCCTTTCCAGTAACCTTTAAAATGCCACCCACGTTATGACACTTTTAACAGAATCCAAGCAAAAACAAAACAGAAATGAAGAGTTTAACATGAACCACTAGCTTCTAAAATAATTCGCTGCAGTTGGTTAAAAGAAACATTTTTTTTCTAGTGGTAAAGAAAATTTCAAGTAATTTTAAATGAGATTAACTATCTAATGATGTGCAAATAATCTGGAAATAATTGAGCCTTTCTCTGTGAAAACACATCTCTGTGTGAAAGATGGACAACATTTACTAGGAAACAATGCCGAGAATTTAGTGGAAGAATTTATTGCTAATTATTATAAATCTTTTTGCACTATTTCTTTCCCAGGACTACCACTTTAAATCTTTTTTTTTTTTTTTCCTGTAAAAGCGGAAACATATCTTTTGTGTAGACTTGCAAGGCCAGAGGATTTAAATTATTTTCTAAGTCTCTGCCTGCCAAAAAAATGCACCGGGACTCCTCTGTTCTGCAGCGGCTTCTTCCGAGGATGTACTTGAACAGCTCGGAGAGGCAGAGCTTGGACTTGCGGGGGGGGTTCAGTCTGTAGTTATGTTCAGAGAAATTCAGAAAGTGGGGGGGAAAAAAAAAAAAATAAAGAGAAATTTTGTTTATAGACAGTAAACCAAGGGGAGGGACCGTCAAGTCACAAATCACAACTTGAAAAGATGCACTTGGGTTTCCCTAAACTCCCCGTCTGCCCCTCAGGACCTTCCGCGTGCTGTACCCTGTGTAAGGAGCAGCGGGGGGGGAGCGACTCCCTGGGAAGGGCTCTCAAATCCATGAAGATAAGGGGGAGAAGAAAACCCCTTCCCTGGGCGATGCCATCCCCGGCTCCTGGTGTGCCACCAGCCTGGCCAGCGCGGAGCAGCCCCTGCCACCCTTTTAAGGCCATCGCGCAAGGAAGACGTCAAGGATGCTGCGCACGCAGCAGACTGTTATAATATTCTCCTATAGAAATGCATATCTATTATAAATATTGCTATGATATTATTACCTAATGCACATATTAGAGGATCTAATTCTTGGGGCAAGCACGAGGCTTTGGCTTAAGCTGCTCAGGGCCCCGGCCGGGGAGCGGAGCCTGCAGGGCACGGACCCATCTGCACGCAGACCCCAAAGAGTCCTCCCAAGCCCAACACCTGCATCAGCCAGTGATAGATTGGCAGCTTTAAATCTGAATTTCCTTGCTTTGGGCACTTTTAAATTAAAGTGGTAATGTGCTTTAAATCCTGTTTCCCTGCTTTTTCACTACACTCTTCAATCCTTTCCTCCAGAAACTAATCAAGATGTCTCAGACTCACTTATACTCTCTGCTCCAGCCACCTTCCCTGGTAACTTATTCCATATGTCTGTGATCCTTTGCAAGACACGGCTCCACCTTCATTCACTATGTACTTCCACTTTCCCAACGTGCTGTCACACCCCCGGCGCTTGAATCGCCTCCACCGCCCCCGTGGCACCTCCAGCAGCGATAATTATTTGTACAGAACGTCACACCGTCAACCCGGCAAACATCACCCGCCTAGTCCTTTGACCAACGCGCACAGCTCGGCAGCGCTGCCTGCTCGCCGCTAACGGGGCACCGCAAACGCATCCTGATGCAAAATAAAGGGCTTATGGGAAACCCCTGAGAAACGAGCACCTCTCCATCAACAGTCCCACAAGCCCTGTTGCATGGGTACAGCCTCACTTGTATAGGTGCGTCTATGCAGCCATGAATCGGGGGTGCAGCAGGCTTGCAGGAACAAGAGAGTGGGAATCTCGAGGCATTTAACCTCCTTGATCACCATTTCTGACAGATATTCCCTTGCTCAGAGCGTGCGTTGGGATGGGATCCGTGTTATCAGCACAGCAACCACCAGCCCTCGGCTGTGTGTAATACAGGAAAATGCCAGGCTCCACGTCCGCGTCCCACAAAGAGAAAGGTGGGGAGGGAAGAGGCAGAGGAGACAGCTTTAAATGGATGATGAAAAGCTACATAAATTGAAGCACACCGTCACTGTTGGGCGCTTCCAGAGGGACCACTAACGCCCGACAGCATCGCGGCCGCGTGCCACGTGCAAGCAGCAAACACTCGCATTAGCTCTGGTGCAAGAAAACTCATTCTCAGCTCTTGCTTCTCGTTGGCCTGGAGTCCAACCTGACCTAAAGGCATTTCGTGCGCCTCATGTTTTACAGGAGGAACACCAGCTGTAAATGGATAATGACATTTCCACGCTGCTTTTAGCACCAGCCCTCCAAGTGCCAGCTGCACAGCTGCAGCCCCACAGAGCTGCAGTAAAACAGCAGCAGCTCACGCTTCCAGGCAGGGCTCCCTCGCACGACTTGCTCCGCTAACTTCACCTGCGGCAGCGATCCAGGCTGCGCACGGCCAATACACGCTCGTTAAAAACCTTCACGCGTGCTTTGAACGTCTCCAAACCTCAAACAACACAGAGCAGGAGAGACAGCACACGTGCAAACGCTATCGCGCACCCCCCTAAAAACCTCTCAGGTCTCCTCTACTCAAAGATGCCCTCCCCAGTTCAGCCAAAGATGAAACGATGCGAGGACAGGTCTTGGTACGGAGCTGGGCAGGCCTGAACCTGGCTGTGGACAATTTTGGCAGCACCAGGCTTGACAAACCTGCCCAAGCGGGAAGGGGCCCCAGCATCTCACTGGGACTGGCATGGCATCCTTTGCCGGACAGGGCTCCCACATCCTCGCTCCTGCTCTGCCCGCGCTCATCCCAGTCTCTCCCCCAGCCCCTGGCTCCGTTTGGGACCTATGTCCCCATCCCAGTCCTTAAGTCATATTTTCTATCCACAGCAGCGGGGCAGTTTTTACAGGGGACTCGCTACTTCGCTTTTTGACCTGGTAAGTCCTTGACCTGTCCTATCGTTGCCACCATACTTCACCAGCTCCAGCTGGAAGAGGCAACACTATGCCAAGAGCTAGACCTGAACTCATTACGCGCCCTGTTTATATCTGTTTTACCGACAGAAAGATGTGCTGACAGGAGGGAACGGCCCTACATTTAACTGCCTCTTGTCAAAAAAACCCTCTGGTGTGAGACTGGAGGAGCTGTGTGTAACAAGCAGAGGCAACCCTTGGGAATAATAGGTGAAGGAATCATAAAAGTCGTATCTACGGTCAAAAGCATCAGCCTTTGCAAGTCAAGATTCAGCTCAATGCACCCCAAGATGCAGCCCGAGCTCCTCTGTAGCACAGCGTGGCATCACGCCGCACACCGGACGGGGGGCGTTAAATCTCACGCAATGCAGGAGAACCCCACGGCAGAGAAATCAGGAGATGCCGCCGGCACCCACCACTGCTGCCCCTTACCCACCGAGGCTGGCTGCAGGGCCTCAAGGAAGAACCTTGTCTAGGATTCTTCCCAAAATCTAGTTAAATCACGTTCCCGTGCTCCTATCCCTTTACACGTGTTTTTTCAGTTACCAAGTTTTATCAGTGTTACTATAGTTACGCACGCAGGTGTTGACAAAAATCAAATTCTCACATTTCTGAGCAAGTAGGCACGCAATGTTTCTTAGACACTCAACTAATGAAGAAACAGAAACTATATTTTATGGTTTACGTACGCAATCGCTAACGACTTTCAGGATCCAAAGAGCTACTACGACGTTTCAGCAACACGATGTTAGCAATTCATCAGCTCACAGCTGCTCCCCAGCCTGCCCCCAGCACAGGCGGAGCAGGTATTTGGATTCCCCCAGCACACGGGTTTTGCCTGCAGCAGGTAATTTACACAGAATATATGAACTCGACAGAGTTGTCATCTACTTTCAAGTCTTTTGCAAAAAAAGAATGGGACTAGCATTTGCTGAATGGGGTATGAGTCGCGAAGTGCGTTTTCTGATCAAGGAGAGCTCACGAGCAACGCGGCTGCCTACCACAAAAACCACCCAAAAGCAAAACAGAAACTTGCCCATCTCGGAGGGAATGCCCGCGGCCTCCCCTGGCGCAGCATATGATCGTAGCCCCGGTAATTAAATCAGAAGCTCGCCCCGACGGCCCGGCCAGAGCACGAAGCCCAGACAGCAGAAATGTGACTTGGCTTTGAAAAGCTGCTCCACCGAACCGGGGAAGCAGAGCTACTCCTCCGATAAGTCCCATTACTGATGCTCAGGCGACTATAAAAACCTGCAGTTTGACTAAATGGCTGCCAGGAGCCGAGCGCCCCTCCGGACCCCCGGCCCGCAGTGCGGGGCTCAGAGAAGAGGCTGACCCAGGCGGGGGAGCTGGGCCAGCAGCACGCAGACAGCCCCACCGTCCCCAAACCCATCAAACGCACCAAGTCCAACAACAGCTCTACAGGGAACGGAGCAGCTGGAAAACAAACTCTGTCTGCTGAAAAATACATACATACTTGAGAGAAGGCCGAGGCTTTGAGAGCGCAGCATCGTGCCCTCAATGTCTCCCCAGGTAGCTGCAGATGTCAAAACACCTAATTACCACCAGGCAACACTGCCGAGCAAAGCACCTTACTGACAGCGGGGGCTGCTCCTTTCGGTAGGTCACCGCGGTTCCGTTAGCCTCCCTGGTTAGCGTCTGGCGGGCTGAGCAAGCACCTTTGCTTACCCGCCTCTTGATGCTTGTGGAAACACGAAACAACGCTTTCCGTCTTCCAGGCGTCGAGAAATCAGAGTGACAGAGAGTCGCAAGCAAAACGATGAAGACGTCGAGTCACCGAGCACTTCTAACACAAATCAGCCCCGTAAACGTCTGTTTGCATCACTTATTGCCTAACAAGCTGCTCGCTCACACAAAGGGACCGCTATTCTGTTGCCTCTACATGTTCCTAGGAAGCATCCGTCTTTACATCCTGCACTAATGGATTATTAAGAACATCAAACATATAGATTGAATCACATAATTACGCCTTTTAAAAAGTCAGCAATATTTGAGATCAGCCCAGCACTTGCTGCCAATCAAACCCCAGAAGCAGAGCCTGCCTGTGCTCCTTGCCTCCTGCAAGACGCAGCCGGGATTATTTTACTTCTCATATGCTGTATCGCCCCTAAGAAAGCCCGGCCAGCCCCGAGGGAAGGCATGCACAATAAAGCAAGATCTGCACATGATTTTGGGGGGGAAGGATTAGCCAGGAAACAACAAGGCTCCCTTACAGCACTCTGGAGCTGGATGACGGAGCTCACGTGCTACAGCAGCAAACACCTGGTTAAGACAGGAGAAAACCGGAGTGCTGGGGATGCTGCTGAGCGTCAGGAGCAACAGTCACCTCCTAAGCAGGAGAGAGATTAACAGGGAGACACAAAAGAAAAGGCAGCAGCAAAGCAAGGGAGCAGGCACAGTGCATCCGTGAGCTTCATGAGCTGCTCAGATGTCTTCCACCAGCTCTGTGGGTTTCTGTGGTTTCTGTGGTAGAAAGTACAAAGGCGTATCGCTGCTCCCATGCTCCTTAACCAGGAGGTTGTAAACACGTGCGTGGGGTGATAGGAAACGGGAAGTTTTTGAGAGGATGGTAATGTGCTCTGGGGACACGGATGGGAACAATCACGCCAATTTGGGCTAGGAAATAACGGCCTTTAGGTCCAGCCTCCCTGCTTTACAGTCAGGTTTAATTTGCATCCAGCAGCTTACTGAGCTTGATCTTCTGTTCCTTCACAGGCTGACACAAGAGGGGCTGCAACGGGCATCGGCAGAACAGCATTCATTTCGGTAGGAATTCCTCATGCTTCAGTGCAGTCTCTGGTTGCTAGAGCTCCACATGGAAAAAGTTCCCAAATATAATACGCTGAATGGAAAAAAAAAAGGGGGGGGGGGCTGAAAAATGAAATCAACCCCACGGGCTGTTAATGATACAGGATCTGACTGCAGAAAACAGGAGAGCTATGGGATAAGAACCTGAAGCCTTCCCTGGGAGCCATCACACTGCAAAAGAGAGACCAGCTTGCCCATCCAAGGAGCGTTTCAAACCCGCACGTGACACTGCTCACCTAACATCCAGCACAAGGGGAGAAAAACCAGGCTGACCCGAGGGAATGCTGCTTGCTTGGAGGACGGCGTTTTTACATGGAAAGCCTTACCCCAACCAGCTAGAGTCGTCCCTGGAGAACCGTGTGGGAAAGTCGAACAAACTTGCTGCGTAGGATATAATCATTGCAATCCCACCCCTGGGAAAACCTTCCTTCAGTCCACACTTGTGCACATGCTTCAGCTCCTGCCCAGATTAGGGAAGAAATCAAAGATGGCCTGTGAGCAGGTGCACCTGCGCTCCAGGAGGATACTTCGGTTTCACGCATTAAACTCGCTTCCCGGTGCCTGCAAGCGTCATTACCCTGGCTGAGAAGGAAACGTACACGTGTTTGGGCCCCAAAACATTAAAGATACCATCAATCACCGATTTCCACTTGCTTGTATAGATCCCCATTTAATGACCTTTCCATGTTTTCCTCTCCCATGCCTGTTACTTATATATCAGTAACCCAGACAGACAAGGGGCTCGAGGGGCGGCATCTCTTCTGCAGCGGGCTCTCCCTAAAATAACGGGAGAGTTATTACTCTCCAGATAAAACCAAGAAGCAGCACAGAGATAACAGTAACAAAGATGTTTGGTAAGCGTGGTTTTCCTTTATATCCGACCTGTCCCATAATTCAGAATATATTTTACAAATTAGCAGGAACAGAGCAAAGCTCGGCCAGACTCCCATTTTAAAAGGCAAGCAGGATGCGAACTTGGTGATCATATCACTTGTTAAGAAAATTAGCTGTGTTTCCCTACACTAGGCATCACGGACTGTCGATTCTTTTTATAACCAGCATCACGACTGAGAAGCGGCATTTCAGAAGCTGAGAAGCAAGACCACGGGAGTCAGCCTCCATCCATCGGGCACAAAGGGGCTACGCTGACATTTGGTGAAAGTGTCATTGGTGATAAATGGCCCAAACAATACATTCACAATGACGTTCCTGAAAAACAAACAAACAAAACCACCCCAAAACCCCAAAACCCCACCCCACAACCACTCCCCCACGCAAGACCCACAGTCAAAGCAAAGTCTAACTTGCATTTAAGGTGATTTGCATCTTCGACTTCACCAGGTCAGAGGATTAAGAGGTCACCTCATGGGATCTAATCCAGTAAGAAAGGGAACACCCTCAGCTCCTCTGGAATCCCTGCACAGGGGTCCTGCAGGGACTGGGACCCCTCAGGTCACCCACACGGGTCCCCACGACCATCATTAAAGGCCAGCCTGTGCTGGATTACTGCACTCACAAAACTTTAACAACTTAGACCTTTGCTGCCCTCAAAAATATGATGAAGAAACCACACAGGCCAGCTACTAAAGTGCTTATCATTCCGTGCTGAAAGGAGAGGACAGGAAATTTAATTTGTAATAAAACGTGGATGGATATTTCTGGCAGGTTAGCAGCCTTCAACTGTGTTCCCTAAACAGCTGCTTAAAATACCTGGAAACTACTGTGAAAACCATGCCTCAATAGTGGCTGGTGTGTTGAGTTTTAAGCGCTGCTTTAAACTTGTAGAAATCTTTCCTCAGGTGGAGAGACGCTGAACCTCGGGACCGTGACCTCCCCACAGCCATCCTGCGCCTCGGGGACGGGTGGCTCCAGCCAGCTCGAGGGTAGATGTGAGCTGGACCTTCTCCAGCCAACTTTGAAAGATCTCAATTTTAACCAAGTCAACGTGATGTCGAAATGAGAAATGGGAAAGCATCGAGAAAAACAGACACTTTCTCACAAATATTTAATACCAACACCAGCCTTAACTTCTCATCCAAAAAAGTTTCAACAGAACCGTTCTCACTAGACGAACAACATACCCTTCATACCTGTCGGATCAACTGCATGGAGACCCACATCTCATCACCTGTGCTGTTCCTGTGGACTGCAAATTACTGTCCCCAAGGAGCTCTGCAGAGAGCCAGCAGCAAGTGCACAGGCCACCTCGTGCAGAAGTGACGCTGAGCGGTAAGTACCATCAGAGACCCAGCAAGAGCCTGCAGTGGTGCCAGCGCTGAAGCACCCCAACTGCTTCTCCAGGCTATGGACTCTGATGCTGCAGCAGAGCCCACGCACAGATTTACAAACTGTCTGTTGGTTGAAGGCAGGCCGTTTTTAAGGATTATCTTCCATTATTCTCTCCCAAAACCATACAGTGCGCTTCACTTGGCTACCGCACTTCCCTTCCAACATCATTTTCCCACAAACAGCACAAGCTCCGCAGACGCTCCCATTTCGATTTCCTTCCTACCAGCGGTTTTCTAAGAACTATTCCAGCTTTTTTTTTTCCCCATAACAATTTCCCACCTGTCCCAGGAAAAGACTCCATGAAACAGATCACAAGAGCCTAAATAACTTTGCATCTACCTGCCTAACCACCACAGCTTGTTTGCCATGAGTGTCCTGACATTCTGTGTTCAGCCCAGCACAGAGATCCATCTCCACTAGCTCCATCTCCCCCATCAACCAAGACCCTCTCTCTGCGAGAGTCAGGCTTCCTGAAAGACTGGGTTTCTATCATTTAAAGTGAAGTTGTAATTACAGATGCATCCAGTAGCCTCCACCCCGGTATGGCAGGAGCGGTATGGTAGGATGCTAGAACAGTACCATTCACCTGAACTCCAACCAGAAGCCTTATGGCATTTTAAAAGCATTACAAAGGTGACTTTGTCCCATAAACCCTGACTGAGTATCTTCAACCAGCAGCTGCATTAAAATATACAGGCTTATCTACACACACAGATACTGTATAGGGTCACAGAAAGCTGTGCTGGAGTGGAACTTCAGGAGTCATTTTACCCACCTGTATTGCCCCGCAGCAGGACCAGATCTATTTAATTAATAATGAGCAAGAATTGCAGGAATTAAAAATGAGCAAGAATTCCAGCTTTAGGAAGCCGAGCAAAATTTGGCAATGCTACACAACAGCTATGGCAAAGAAGTGGGTTTTGAAATCAAAGAGAGTGTTTTGAAATACCACCTGCACGACACATGCAAAGCAAAATTTTCTGCTCTTTCAAGCTGAATTTGCTGAACCACTGTGGGCTGGCAAGCCGCCTTTTGATCCAACAAGCGTACAGCACACATTTTTCAAGAATATCTACTGCAATAACACATTCTCAGTGAACAAAGTTGCCTTGAAAACAGGTAATGCTAAGGCTAACACTATAAAAGTTTGTCTTTTATTTTTTAAGAGCAGGAGGATAATTAAGAGCTTACTGAGCTCGGCTACAGATTCAAGGACTTTAAGAGCTGGGGTGAGAGGAGGGTTCCAGAGCAAATGGACACAGGAATGCCCCACCTGCCTGCAATCTCCTTCTACACTGATGATCCTTAGCTTAAAGTTTTGGGATATTTTGAAATGTCCAAAATGCGGATCCAGATGACAGGGTGACACCTCTGCCACACCTTTAATTTAATGAAGATGTGTCAGTTCTTGATGGGTTCTTTTACAAGCTACTTGGGAATTTCCACTGGCACCGGGACAGTAATGCAGCAATTGTTCTCTTTGAAAACATGGCGCAGAGAATGACATTTCAGTAAAGCACACACAAAGAAAAAAAAATAACTGAGGGTAAAGCTCCTGGCTCCTGGGAATTACCCACTGGATTCCCAACTATCTTATCAAAAAGCCACAATGCCCAAGTCTCAAACTTCGCTTTTATTCCTTCTCAAGAGCCAATCACAAGAGCAGCACCAACATATCCACACAGACATTCTTACTCCTATGTTTGTCCTCCTTAAAATAAACACTAATAGTAAGCTGAAAGGTTCTGCGAACCAGAGCACTTCCTGCTACATGCTCCTTCCTCGTAACCAGAAAAATTCCTACACCAGAGGACGCCAACGTGTTGGACCAAGGGCGGGTTTTCTGCCAGGATGAGGCACTCTCTTTGCTGTCACCTCAAAAAAGCAGAACGGTGAAGTCCCACTTACCGCTCCAAGCATGATCCTGAAAATCAGCCACCGAAAGCCCCAGATGACGATGTTGGAAGGAGGAGTGTGCCGGGGCAGGCGGGAGAGGGTCCAGAGCGGGCAGAGGAATATCCCTAGGAACCCTGTTTCCAGGAGCTGTGATTCCCATCCTGTAGTGCCAACATGTGAGAAATGAGAAAGAAAATAGTTATTGTACAAGTCCTGTAAGTTATCCTTTGACAAATTTTAAAAACTCAAGCCGGAAAAAAAACCAACTGTAATGCTTTTTAAATTTAACTTGGGGGAACTTCGACACCAACTCTGTCCTCATACACACATTGGGAATTCAGATGCTTTAAGCTACAGCATGAAGGACACGCACCTACATTCGGTGCATTGGGTTGTGGTGTTCTTCTCCAAGAGCACACACCGAAGTTTTTGGTTTTTACATGGTTATTTTATGCAGCGTGAAGCAAGAGAAAAAGTAAGAACTTTGATGAAGCAAAGGAAAATGTGATTTAAGTGCCCTGGGAATTGGTGACCCAGGCACAGAACTGATCAGGGTCGCTACTGATTCCTGCAGATCACGGACTGATCGAGCCATCGCCAACAGTCCCGCTGACTTTGCTGGATTTGTGCCCAAAAAAGGGGCAGTCTTTATCTTCCAAAGAGGATGATTAAAATCACATCAAGTCTTACTCATCATCAACATTTATGTGCAACCAGAAGCTTCAAATCTTTAATCTTAAAGAAAATTCATCATGAAAATGTCCAAGTCATCCATCAAGCCAGTTTTACACATTGCTGGATTTGGCAAAATTACTCTAGATTGAATTCCGGTAGAGCCGAGATCAAGGCACAGCCTTGCAACCACACAGTGAACCTGCTACCTGCGATACCGGACGCTTTGGAGAAGACAGACTACAACCTGCTTCATGCAAATCTGCGTTTTGCATTTTCATTTTCCAGCACAGCATAGAATACAAATATTGAAATGATTGTTCAGGAAAAGCCAGAACACGCCAGTTCTGTTTTGACAGGTGAAGTCCAACCTCCACTGCATTTTAAAGTAACAATATACTGATGCCAAAACCAAATTACTCAAATTTTGTCCTACCTCCAATTACACACTCTTATTTTCAAATATTTCTGCGCGAGACAATTGCACTCTGAAGCCATTTATTTAAAAAAAAAAACAAACAAGCAAGCAAGCAAACCGCTAAATGGTACACTAGTAGGGACAATTCCTGAAAACTCAGCAACCGCGTTGGAGCCATTTAAGATACTGGTATTCCCCTCTAAAAGCCTACATAAATTAAACCAGCTAGTGGCCATGGGTGACGTGCAGCCGTGTTCCTTCCCAAGAGCCCTCCAGGCACTTTACCAATGGCCACAACAAAGTTTGGCCCACAACACCTTCTTTCACCCAGCCCAAACAGGCAGGGAAACACCTACCAAAGGCATTAATTTCTTCCAGCTCCAGCCTGAGGCACCTGATTGCACACCGGGTTGAGATTTTTAAAAACCATGATTCGACGTTGTCACGCCAGCAAAACGACGTTGAATTCGCTTTAAAATATTTGAAGTAGCAGTCATGCAATCTCCTCCTTTGTCTTAATACGCACAAGGTCCTTTAAATCAAAACGTAATGTGGGTGGTTTTGGTTTTTGTTTTTCCCCAAAAGATTATTATATGTCAAACAGCTATTAAAAACCCCATTCTCCCTCCATACATCCTGTGGTTTCTAGAACAGATACCCCAACTGCCAAAATCAGCGCTTCTGAGAGGAGAAGCGAAGTATATTGTTATAAAAGCAGCTGCACCAGGAAAGCGATGGCTAACAGAAAATGTGAAAGGTTAATTGTTACTAACCCCAGCCACAAATAGCAGTTATGGGTCTAACTGGCACCAAAACGGTAGTATATCTCCTCCGTTTCTGCCGGCACAAGAATCCCACTGTTATCAGCGTTTTCATATGTTAATCACTGTGCTCCCCTGCAGACCTATAGGACGCACGCTGGATGGCTGAGCAGGAAGGCGTACGCCTCGACGTCTCCAAACGGCCTTCAGATCCCTACGTATGCATTTCCCTTCGAGAGCAGCATCCCCTCTCGCCGAGCAGAGGGCAGCAGCATTGGGGGTTTTTTAATTTTATTTTTAAACCAACCTCCTAGGGAGGTGCTCGCGTGCGTGGAGGGAAGGGGCACGAAAGGATCGTGCGATCCGGCGTGACACCTCTCGTGCGCGTTACATACGTTACACGAGCACGCATCCGGCATGCAGGGACACGTGCGCGAGCGCGCGTGTCCGAAGGAAAGCCGAAGCCTTCCCGGTATGCGCTGGCCTCCCAGGATCATGAGTTCACCCTGCACCTGTGCTTCTTGCTCCAAAGCGACCAGTTTGAATCCTGGCACCGCCACCACCCGGCTGCGAGTCCGAGCGCACAATCCGATGCGAACCGTGCCAGCGAGGGGGACAGCTCAGCGCCGCGGCGGGAGGGGAGGACCGGAGCAAACGGTGCTGCCGGCTGTTGGGAGAAAACTCTTCAATTACCCGCTGCTGACAACGGGGGCTGGCAGCGGGTGCAGCTAAGCCGGCACCAAACAGGGTTTAACTGCAAGTGCAGCCAAGGACAAACTACGGTCACAGCACCGTTTCAGAAGTTTCCGTCTAAACTTCCTCGGCTTGCGGCTGAACCCTGTCCGGCTCCGGCTGCTCTGCACCCATCGACGGCCATGGCAGATTTGCTAGCGCAAACGAAGTGCTGCGCCGTGCTTTGCTCTGCTACTGACCTCCATCTCAGATGACGGCAAGTTCCTGCTAAAAAGCAAGTTTAAGATGCAGATATGCACGGAGAGCCTCTGATTTATTAACAACCCTCTTCCTGATGGACTGAGTCTCCACAGCTGGTAACGTGGTCATGCAGATCAATTTTCCATACTAGCATACATCACCAAAACAGTCACCTACGCTGCCCTTGGCAGCTGAAGCTCCTTCTCCAGCCTCCATCCATCCTCCTTCCACCCCAAGCAGCTCCTTGCCCTGGACCCTTCCCTGAGGCGGCCCTCCTGCTCCCGACCCACTGCCGAAGTGGTCACCACTTTCCCCTTCCCCATTCAGCATGGACTCATCCTGACTGTGACTTGTTAGTCCTCTTACAGGCTTCATCGTGCGCAAACAAAGTACTGCTTGATGCTACTCCATGAGCCATGCAAGCACTTGTGACAGGAGGATTATCCAAGACGCCACGTGCATCATGTTTTCGACAAAAAATTACAGCGAAATTGGGAAGACTTTCAAGGATGTGAACGCGTTGTTCAACACCACAACTGTATCCGCAGTACAGCGTAGAAGGGGGGGGCTCTGCTCCATCTCACATGCGCTTTATTGTAAGTTGATATTAGAAAGCAAGATTACAAGATCCATCAACAGAAACCTTGCGCTTCTATCTGCTGACTTACAAACAGTTGTTCACGTCTACCCCTTAAAAGCCTCAGACTCAAAATCCCCTGCAATCTTAGACAGGTTTGAGGCCGTAACCATGTGTCTGCTGAACACTGCTGAAGTTTGAGCGTTGCCACCCTTTAACACCACTTCCGAGGCTCGCAAAGCCCAAACACACCTTGACATCTACAAGGAATCAACCAGGTCTGATGACCTGGCAGGAAAGACCTCAAGAACAACTGGTACTTAGCTGACCTATGCAGTTAAGGAATAACAACATTTTTCTTCCTATCCTCTTCTTGCTGACAATGGGCAGTATCGATGAGGTGTATTTGCTGCTGCGGCAGTGCCAGGCAAAGGAGCCCAACACAACCGCACCCTCCACCTCCACCAAACATGCCGGGAACCACGTACTGAAGCCTGCTCCAAGCTGCAGAAATTCCCACCCTCGACATTTTTTAAGACACTTCTAGAGCAGCATAAACACGGACACGAAGGAAGTCATCTCCGTGACCTGGGCAGGCAACGGGCAACGCGGGCCTCAGGGGATCCGCACGGCAGCGTCGCACAAACCGAGAAACTAGCGGCAACATGGGAATCAAAGCACCGGTGATGGAGCAAAGATCTCTTGCCTGTAGCGATGCCAGTTTATCACAGTGACGTTTCCCAACCCTAGGATTTTTGGAGTGAAGCCCATTACACAAATGGCAGCAAACCCCACGATATTTAGAGGCACCGGGGCTACCACAGAAAGGCCACTCACATCCTCAAAGCGCCAGCCAACACATCCTCATCGCCTGGGCTAAATCTCGGGGCTCACCTCCGCCCCGGTCCCTCCGGCCCCGGCGCACACTGATACTGCTGGGAACGAAAGGGTCACGTTGTTGACCCACCTGCTCCTGTTTTCTTCAGTTGGATCTAGTCAAATTTCAGCAGCTGCAGAGCGGCACAAAGCGCCCCATTGTTATCTCCCGCGCAGCCGGAGAGGGAACCATGGGGGTTGGTTGTTTTTTTTTTTTGGGGGGGGGGGGGGGGGGAAAAAAAAAAATTGAAAAAAANAAAAAAAAAAAATTGCAATAAAATAAACTGCCAATGGCGGCTGCACTTGCCCCACACGCGTTTCGAATGTTTGTTACATGCTCCGAACTTGATGCGGCAAAATCTGTAGTTTGGCATTTTCTAGAGGTCTCTGCTGGGGCAGGGGAGGATGTGCCGGCGGGGCAGGAAAGACAGGGAAGAGGAGGAAGCAAAAACAAAACCAGGAGAAAAAAAAAAAAGCTTTCCCGTTTTCCTTGAAGGGTTTATCAAATGTTTTTCTTCTTCAAAATTAGATAAACCCTCCAACAATTCAAGTTTTCAGCTAGGAAATTTAGCTCAACATCAAGTGATCTTTAGAGTTGAAAACCATTTGCTGCCTGAAAGGGGAACTGCGAAAGCCGGCACCGCGCGGTCTCACCGAGTCCTTCGGCGCAGACCGTACGCATTGGCAGGAGCATCTGATGCGCTGTAGGAAACATTACTGGTGCTTCACACGTTAGGAAGAAAAGTCAATTTGGTATGAATGGTCTCCAGAAAAGTCAAATGCAGTCCCATTATGGCTCCCTGCAGAGAGTATTACTTTTAATGGAATATACATTATATAGCATTATGTCATTACGGTTTCCAGTTTTCATCTCTATTATTTACCACCAAATGCTGATGAAAAAACCAGCCAAGTTATCGCAGTCTGTCCACGGCTATAGAGGAAAGCCAGCGCAAGCCCTTCCCACCCAGCCTTCCCGCACCCCAAACCACTTTGCTGTTTACACGGACAGTTGGGGAAAAAGCAATGAGGCAGAGAAGGGCAGAAAGCCTTCAGAACTAAACACAAAATAGTCAGGTCCAAAGATAATGAAGCTTCTTATTTTCAGTTAATCTATTTTTCTGAGGAAAAAAAAAAAAATATCATCGGGTCAAAATCAAACCCCATACCTAGCTATGGTAGAAATAGCTCAGATAATTTATTTGTATTAATCCCCCTTTCTAAAACACGGGATAAGGTGAAACAGCAAACCATCTCTCTTTGTATACACATATCTACACGTAAAATTTATAGCGAGCACGTTCGCATGGCACAGACAAATGCTTCCACACCGCACACGTATTTTATAGCCTGCTCCCTGCAGCCAGCACGCAGCGGAGCCGGGGAGCGGACAGTGCAGCTGTCTCCCTATGAATATTGTGTGTCAGACACCCCGGCAGCCAAAGCAAGGGAGATACCCCGTACGGACTGATTTACGCTGGAATCGGATTAACTGCTCCCGAGCCTCTCCTCCCTACCTCCCTGAAATTTAGTATGATATCATTTAGTATGATATCCAAAACACCTGTTGGAAATAGCACGGGTTACGCTGATGACTACAGGAGATTCTGACCAAGGGCTTCAGTTTGCAAACGCTGATTGCAACTACCACGCGCGGTTCGACTGCTGCAAACGGACTCGTGTCCGGCAGCGAGCAATGCGCTGAGCAATCAGGTGTTCCCCCGCCGGCGTGCTCCCACGGGCACCGGGCTGCTCTCCGCTTCTGCACCCACCGCTCATCCTTCCCCGTCAGGGTCTCCTCTTCTCCTTCACCCTGCCATCTGTACTCATTTCCCGCTTGCAGAAAGACAGAACAAATTAGAAAAATGCATAGAACCGTACTGATGTATCACTACTTCTTTTAATAAGTACGCATTGCCTTAAAGGAGGACAGTCAGGTCAAACCTAGTCCTCTTTTCCAACTGTGAAAGACAGATCTCAAAAAAAAAAAAAAAAAAAATCCCAAAAAACCACCCACACCCATGGGAAATAAATGTTTTTGCTTTTTCTTTTTTTTTTAAACAAAATACTCTGTAAATCATTACAACTTTCATCATTCATAGCAAAAACTTCCTGAAAGAAAAGCAAAGTTCCTAACCATCCTAAAAAGAACCGCATCATTTTAAAGTGTCTTGCTAACACATCCTCTAACAAGTTAAAATCCTGCGCCTGCCAGCTGACTACAAACAACTGTTTTTATCTCCAGCATGAAATACCGTCCACACGAAAATCCGTGGCAAAATTATCACCAGTTTCAACTGGGTTTGGCTTTCATGCAGGAGTTCCACAGGTCTCGGCTACCACCCATGGAAACGTGCTGGTTTTTCCTCTTTGCTGAAGACAAGCGCCCGGGGAGCGGGCTCTCCAGCCAGCCCCGGGGCATGGGGAGAGCATCACGGTGCTGAAGATGACACTAAAAAAACCCAAGCGAGCAGGATCCGTCCACTGCTCTGCCATTTCAGGCTTAAGGAGCGCAACAGCCAGATGCAAACAGCTTGGACTACAGAAGAAGGAAAGCCTTGGAAAGCAGAGGATGTTCTCTGAATTGTTTTAATGCCCTGCACAGAAGTTCATGCCGTGATCAGGCGTGCTCTGCACCCCAGAAGCACTGGGCGTTCCACGAGGCATCACTGGCAGCTGTCATTCCCCTGCGACGTTGCCCCTTCTTGCCTTCTTTCCAGTCATTTTTTGCTTTTCCAGAAGGACAACAAACCTATCAGGAGGGCAGACTCACTCCCCTCGCTCACTAGCTTTCCAAATATCAGTAAAAAGTAGAGGCATGAAGAGCACATAAAAGCAACGTTCAAGCTTGAGTCAAGTTTTAAAAGTTTCCCGGGCTCCAGATGGACAGGATTTCTGGCGATTCCTAATGGAAAGACCAGGTCTCTCCGCAGTCACACAGTCTGTAAACATGAAAACCCTGTTAATAATGTCCGAGAGCAGTTCTCAATCTCCTCCATCAACAGGCAGAGCACGCGTGCAAGGCTTAACTTTGAAATAATTTAGGTCTTCCAATCAGGGGGAAAGCAAAGCCCAGGCACTGGCGTGGCACACACTGCAGGAGCACAGCAAAGTTCTCTTTTCAACTGATACAAAGCAGAAAGTTTCGACTTGAAGACTTAAAAATACTGCAGAGCAACAAGAACGCTTCATTTTGAAGTCACCCCAAAAAACCCCCAAAATTCCGACTGCAAGAGATGCTGATCTCAGAAGCACATCTGAACTAGGGCGGAGGAAGGAGAGATGGAAGAAATGAAGGAAGAAAGAGGAAGAAATCAGTCCACCACAGCTCCGAGGAAAAGACAATGAGGAAAGACAACGATTTCTTGCTTTTCAATTCAGTGGTGCCTTGCACTTACGGATCCCAGAACACAGAGATACGTCTCGCAAGCCACCAGCCCCACGGGGCCTCGAGTCTTTTCAGAGCTACGAAAGCCAAAGCTCAGAGGGCTGAAGGCCAGAGTCCCCTTTGGCATCTCGTCCTGGGCAAGAGCGGATAACCCCACTCCCCTGCTCCCACCCCCAGGACACGCCGCTGCCGCCAACACCAGCGAGCCCACGATCTGAACGAGCTTTCCACAGTCAAACTCTGCCGTATCCATTTCCCCCAAACACCACCTATATGAAAAGTTTCAAATTTCTCGTCTGCCAAAGAGATAAGAGACTGGTGATACTTCACGTTTCTGCAGCCAACAGAATAGTTCTTGATGTTGTCGGAAGATTTGGAAAAATGTTATCAATAACTTTTCTTCTGAAAGTATAAACCACACAGAGAAAAAAAAATTTAGCATAAAAACTTTTAAAAGCTTCCAAGTGCTCTCCAGGGTAGTCATTAGAAACTACTTAGGTAACAGGAGGGTGATAACAGTGAGTTAATGCAGCGTTAAATTAGCCCTCCTTCCATGCAGAACTTTAAGTGACAGAGGAATCAGCTGGGAGGATTTTTATTTTATTTTTTAAATAATGAAGTTAATGGATTTCCTGTTTTTAGCTCTGTGGGCGGCTGTCATTTTGAGGGATCCGTATATACTGTATTTAATTACTCTGTCTTAAAGTAACGAAAATAATTTCATCTGTGTTCGCATGAACTCATGGGCACCAGCATCTCTCAAGCATGGCCATCAAGGCAAGGAGAACATGCAAGCATTCCTGCCTGTCAGTGAGGTGTGTGCTGTCTCCAGAGATGTGTAACCACAGCAGCTACTGC
>VZTL01018240.1:0-43325 GCA_013400535.1 Scopus umbretta
AAAAAAAACCACACCACAAACCCCACAACAGTATATGTCATTTCGAAGCACAGCCGCAAACACTACCTTTTTTCTCTCCTACAATATAAGAAATCTCTTCTGCTAACGGTACACTGCAACATCCCCGTCTGATAGCACAGTTCCTTAGAAATCTGTTGCGCACGGCTGCCGTTGGTTTCAGTCCAGACCTGCTTCTCTGAGTTGTTAGGAAGTGCTGGGGGCTGAGCGCAGTCAGCTCCGTGTTTGGGGAGCGGGGCTGCATGCAGCACATGGCAGCTCTGGGTGAGGCGGTGCGGACATTGACACCAGACTGTACTTCGGGCTTTAGGACCCACATCCAACACAAGTAAATTTGGCCAAGATGTCCTGATATTTTAGGCACCTATCCTAAGGGGTGGAGGAATAAAACCATCTTTCCTGAAGTGAGTGGTCTCACCTCTGCACTACCATGGCTGTGCCAAGGAAGACCCTGGACAGCAGCCTCAGCTACTGAATGGGGTTTACGGCTGGAAAGAAGCTGTGGAGATCTCAATCCTGCACTCGGTTTCTTGTGTGTGCAGGGTAAGTCCCGCAGTCCTTGGGAGAAGATTTACAACAGTATGTAGGTGCCTGACAGGGGTCGTACTGGGATCTTCAGAAACTCCCAGGCACCCAAATACATCAGTAAATCTGCACCTCATTCAGTCCCTCATAGCAGGATCCTGAATTTATCTGTAAGGACATAATCTGTGGGTAGAAGAAGCTGGTGGATGCCTGGTGGGCCACCACTCTGGGTAAAAGGGATCTGCTTGAGCCTAGGGGACCTGAATGACAAATGGCAGAAATGATGCAGCACTGGGAAATGGAACTTGCCAGAAACCTTTCCCAGCCTCACTAGCGAGCTCTCTCCCTCTGCTAGGGCTCAGCCCAGCTTTCCAACCAGGTAACCATGTTCAAACAGATATTGTTAAAAAAAAGAGAACCTGTCAGATTTTTCTTTTACTTACCCAAATGTGGACCTCCCCCTGACTTCCTAATTACCCTGGCCTATAGTCCAGATTTGACAGTGGTCAGCCAAGGGACAGGTTTTCTACACAACCACATGTCTCTTGGTGACTGAAGTCCTGTTGACGAACTCTCTGTACCAGTTTACTGTGCAGTCAGAACATGCTTGTTACAGACACAAGAATCACCAATGAGTGAAATAGCTTTTCTTCAGCTAAATATGCCATGCATTTAAAATGTCTGTCCTCTATGATAGGATCTTCCAGGCATAATGATGGAAGTTGTGTGGGCTGGGACTATGCCTTAGCCAGAGATAAAGTAGAGATCTAACAGAGACATTGAGAGTGGAATGGATGGGCATGAACGGCACCAGAGGACATGGTAGAAGGACAGGAATGACATCTGTTGATGACACCTAAGATGGAAGATTATCAAGATCACGGCACATCTTGCAGCTTCTCAAAACACCCAGATTGGGAATAAAGCAAAAGACAGACTGAAGCCATTAAGAGGTGAGATAAAGGACAAGCCTGGAGGCATTAAAGACATCCAGGTAAGGAGACTAAAGAGAATGTAAATCAGCAATTTTTCCTAATACTTCTGAGAGATGAAACAGGGTGGGGAGACAAAAAGATCACAACCACTGTGAACCCTTAAGGTGAACAAAATCGGATCCAAAACCAGCCCTTGGTTGCCTGCCTAAGAGGAACTCTAGAGACGTGATGCCTCATTAGTTCGTGTCCCTTGTTCTCCTATCTTTGCAAGGAGTCCTAGCTGGAGCACACAGGCACACACTTCTTGGTGCCTGAGAACATGTGGGCATGAAAGAATGGGTGTGAATGAAATCAGTGGTTTAGAATAAAATCATCTCCCATGATAAGGTCTCTCATTGAACTCTGATGCATTAGTTGAGATTTGTGCAACGGCAGAGCACTCCTGTTCCTAGCAAAGGAGTCAAAGTGTGATAAACCCTAAAAGATGATGTTCTGCATGAGGAATGTGGAATATTCACATGCAGCCCTGTGAAGGTAGGTGTGTGCTCCAAAGCCGGTGGTAAAATTAATTCTTAAAGCTCCTCAATTTGACATTGCTTTCCTCTCCATACGGAAAGTAACTGAAGGAGGGGTAATTTTCTCTCCTCCTCTGCTTCTTTCTTTCTCTGCCACCTGTTCACACATATGATGTCTGCTGTCACCAAAGACTATGCATACTATGTTGAATGAACAAGCCCTGATGCATGGCTGTGGTCCTGAGGCAAAGGTGTGTTGGGAATATTAAAAAGTCAGGCTGCAAATGATGGGAGAGAAACTCTACAGATTATATATGTTCTTCCTTGTCTTCATTTCTCTGTAAACTGGCTCTAACTCATGTGTGAGCTGCAAGACAGCTGTCAAACTGAGCACTGCTTATTAAATACATCTAGTGAAGAAATGAGGATTGGGCTAGTGCAATAAGGAGAAGCAAAGCTTTCATCCCTGTTGGCAGATGGCTCCTGGCTGGACCCAATGCTCATCTTCCCAGGGAGACTGGAAGTGACTGCAATTTTATCCCCCCGCTCTGTCTCTAAGTGCCTCAAGGTGCTCGGATAACATGAATGTCTGAAGTCCCTACACACTTTTTCCCCCACCCCATTTTCTCTGAGAGACTGAGGACACACTGAATGCAAGCTGACTTCTTTATTCCTTCTGCTCAGCCTCAGCCCTGCTGACTTCAAGCACAAGTCCTGCTGTGCGAGGCTACAGCTGTAGATAATGCGGGACCAGTTTTGTGGTTGTATAAAGGAGTGAGTGCTTAGAGGGTGCCTGGATCCTGCCTGTCCCACTGCCTGCCCACTGCACACACTGAGGCATGACTGGGTCAGAGAAGGAGGGTGGCTAGTGCTTGCTGGGACTGGATGGCTGCGAGTTTTCATTTGTGTCGTATGTCTCCGTACAGCCTGTGCTTGTGTGAAAGCACACCAACTGTGCATGACACAGGTGTGACATAAAATGTAATGACCCACCAAGTCAGAGCAATGGTCCCCACAGCCCAGCGCCCAATGTCCTATGGTGGCAGTGGGAGATACTCTTTCAGAAGAGTTCAGGAGCCTGGTCGCTCTCTGCCGTGCCTTCTCTGTGTACAACACCAGCACTCACAGGCCTGTGCTAGGGGTGCTAGTGCCTGCCCACTTCAATAACATCCTATTCCACTCAGGAGTCATCAACTTCAGCCAGTGCTGCCTTTGACCCCTCTTCCCATCCATTCCTGGTATTGGACAAAACTATTTTCACCAATCATTTTAGCTGTGATATTTCCCCAATCTTTTTTGTCCTTGTAAATACAACACTAAGCAGAGAAACTTTCACAGGATGTGTGCGAGAGAGACCCTGACTTCTTGTTCTGCAAATGTGGGGAAAGCTCAGCTCAAAGCTCAGGCTCCCTTCCAAGCAATGCAGTGAAGGAAGCCCCAGTAGATGCAGCCTCAAGGGAAATGCAGCCATCTCTGGGTAGGAAACTACCACAGCAGAGCAGGTAGAAGAGTGTGATGACCCAGGGAGGAATGAAGGTGAGGGTTACTGCTGATAGAAGTGGCTTGAGGGAATTTTGAGGCACACTAACTGCCTGAGTTAGCAGTTGTCTAGTGGCGAACCTCTCCTAAACCAACCTTGCAGAGTGTCCATCAACCAGTATTTCTGATGACCTTGGTGAAAGGTCTGCTATGAGGCAGAGAAGCAAGAATGAAACAAGAAGGAAGGACTTCCCTGGCTCTTTTCCTGGGTGTGAAATTCTGAAGTTCTGGATAGCTTTGGATTTTATTGGAGAAGAACAACCAAGAGAGAAAGCTAAGAAAGCAGAGGCAGTTTCTGGGGACAGAATAACATAGCAGTGACTTACAATATCTAAAACTGAAATGTCCCTGCACAAGGGCCATGCTCTGTTTAAAGGAAGAATTGTAGCATTTAGAAGCTGCATTATTCTCCAGCAATTGCTAACCGGACCATGGCAGGACTTCAGAGCATCACTTTCCGCTCATAAAATGGCTTCTAGCACAGTCAGTGCAATTTTTGCCATTTCTTTCAACATCTTTCAGGTGGGAAAATGGGAGAAAGGGGGCAGCCTGTGCCCTACTATTGCATGACTGTGGCTTCAGGAAACCTCCTTGGGTCTTGGTGGCATTGCATGTGCCAGTTGGATGCTCTGGGGGAGACTGCAGCAGGTGAGGGCACCACTAGCCTGGGGAGAGGTTCTCAGATGGTTGAGCATAGCACAGGTGCTTCTGAGGGGGCTGTGGCACGGCAGGACTGAGGCATCCTGTCCTCAGCTCCTGAAGTATGGCTGGGGCAAATGCATGTTGTATGGGAGGCCAGAATATCCCTCAGGATGGTGAAACAGCCTAGCAGACATATTTGCCCATTTTCATCCTGGTCCTTCTGTTGAACTCAGCTCCACAGTGGAGACGAGTAACTTGGTCCTTCTGAGTCTTAGTGTCATCAACTAAAAAATGGGGCTAATATCAAGCTTACCTACTTTCCAGTGAGTCGCAGCTAATTAGACCTAGTGTTAGTTAATGTTTGCACAGCTCTGGGATGTGAAAGAGGCAATATCATACTAAGTATTACTCCTGGTGCCTAGACACCATGATTCTTTATAACCAGAGCAGTCAATTAAATTAGCTGAGTGGAGAGATGCAGCAATGAGGAAGGCGGGGGAGATATACAAACATAATACTGTATGCATGATGGCCTGCAGCTGCAGAGGGCAGGGAAAGCTCTGCTCCTGCTTCTTAGGGAGCCAGAGAGAGGTGTCTGTTTGTGTAGGCGGGCAGATGTTCCCCAACAACTTTGGATTGCTGCTGCAGCAGTCCACTAGCTGAGGAAGGGAAGGGTCAGTTCCTGACAGATTGATGGGATAGAGGGCTCTGCTCAAGTCTCACATAGCCCTCACTCATGTTCTGTCAAGGATGATGATTCTTTGTAGAGGTCTACAGGACAAAGCTGAGCAGCACTTCCCAGAGAGTAAAGGCCAACCCTTCATCAAGCCTGTCAGCCTGTACCATCCTCAGTGGAGAGCAAAGAAGACTTCCCTGGGGCCAGCGTTTCACTAGCCATGGTGTAGGACAGCTCTGGGTGTAACACTGCCTGGTAGGTACACTGTCTCCCGAAGGACATCCATTTCACCCACACCAGCTGTGGGCAAAGAGCAGACACTCAGGGAGAATGTGAGAGAAACAGGGTAGGAATAGAGCTGTCTGTTACCAGCAAGGCACCATTCTGAAGGGGAAAGAAAAGCAGTGGGACTTGGCTGAAGCCCAAAAGGGGGATTTAGAAGTGTGTGATGCCATTTTCCAAAACTGGATTTTGTCCGAGACATTTGGATCAATACCCTGGTTTCTGGCTATTGATCCGGAACGACTACCCATGTCAGGACCTTGGCTTGCAGCCTCTTCCAAGAGCCATCCCCAGCCACACAGAGGTCTGACTGCCTGTAGGGGCACATGATCCACCAGGGAGGCAGAGGAAGGATTGCCACACTCTGAATCACCAATGCTGTTTCTTGCAGCTCCCCAGTGCTAACCTACGTATTAGTTGAGGACGTTGGCTACAGTTCCTGGCCAGCTTCCAGACTCTCAATTGCATTCTGCTGCCTTGAAATCCCTCTCTTCACACACATGTACACACATACCCCATGGTTTCAGAGGGACACAGAAGCTGTCACTGCTTTCTGTCCAAAACTCCTGCACAGTGGTGGAGCTGGCTCATCCTTCTCAGGAACAGGCTCCATTTCAGTGCCACAAGATGTGAATTATGTGTCTGGAAAGGTTATACAAACTCCTTGGGACACTTTGGAAGGAAGATGCAATCTTAAGATGAAAAGTGGTATTAAAATGTCATCCAGTTTGACTGCTGACGTGATCAGGGCCTGTGGCTTTGACTAGGGAGAGGTAGCCTCATGATGCTGTAAGGCAAAGATTGCTGACACTAAGCATATTCCATTTGTGAAGTCATAAAGGTGTCTGTACTAGGTAACTGATTTAGGATTTTGTTCCTCCTTCCTTCTTGTCTCCTTGTCCTGTGGTTTTTCTTCAGTCTTCTCCCCATACTATCTTCCTCCCAGAGGAGCTGAGTACCTCCCACCATCAGAATGATTGTAGTAGAATGAATGATTAGTCTTTGTCTAGTTGCCTCCATAATTAACTGCCACATGAAAGAATATTCTTGTAAGTAACCAAGGCAGTTGCTCCCTGTGGGGCTGTTGGGAGTGTGGTACAGCTCTCCATCAGCTTACAGGCAGGGAGGTGGGTGTCCTGTGTGGAGATGCATTCACACCCAGCTCCTGACACAGGTGAGACATGCGCAAGCTGCCATGCTTGTAGCTGGGGCATATACCTCCCCAAGATGGATGTGTGCACATGATGATCTCTTTACACTCATTTGTGGGCTGCTACAGATATCCCAGCTGATGTGTGTACGCACAGGGGCACTCACTCAGCATCCCCCACAGGTACCAAGCCCTACACAGGCCTGTACACTCCTGACCAAGGACTGAGCCTTTGCATACCTCTAGCTTACATTTCTCATTTACCTGACTCAAAACCATCAGTCCAGTCCTCTCCTGTCTTGGTATACTCCCTGGATAACCCCCATAAGAGGGGGCTCTCTGGGGCAGGCTGGGATGAAGACAGAGGTAGCAAGTGGAGAAGGGATATTACACAGCAATAAAGTGTAAAAAACACCCCACTCTTCCTATAAATATCCCAACAGCTCCCTGCTTCCTAGCAGCACTAATGAGGCTCAACAGGAGTGATGGAGGGCAACAAAGGAATCACTGATGAACAATCAGAGATGGTGCTTGGCTGCTAATGGGACTAATGAGCTGCTTTGCATAAGATGAGAGGGAGGGAGAAAGAGGAGCAGATGGGCTCTTGAAGGGAAGGCCAGTGGCAGCAGGAGCACCACCAGGAGTGTCCTGCAGCATGGCAGTGCTTGCTGCTGTCTCTCTGCTCCTTCCCCAGCAGGAGGCACTGACCACAGGAGAGCCAGAACTAGGCAGCTGTGCCGGAGGGGCTCAGGCACAGCCCACATTGCAGTGTGAACCACGACTTTCCACAACATGCCTCAGCCCACATGGCGGGTCTTGCATCACCCTTGTGCATCAGAGAGTTTAATCCAATTATTTACTGAAGAAAGAGGGACACATCTTCTATAACTCCAGTTGCCAAGATATGGACATGTGGACCTCCAAAGGACAATTCACCCTACTCTTAGAGATATCCAAGTTAGAGAAGAGGTGTCAGACTCTGAAAGTGCATTTACCATGGCAGGCTGGATTGATTCTCCACTTGTCTGAGTGGGCACCAGGTGTGACCAAGCAGATAATCTGGGGGTTATTATCCTGCTTTGAAGGGGATTAGCATCTTGTTCCCTACCTTTTGCCAGTAGGAACTGGGATCCAGCTGTAGGTGAGAAACTGAGGTTTCATAGGGAGTTGGCAGCTGTGATATGGTTGAGGAAGGAGTACACAGGAGAAAAAGCAAGAGACAGAGGTGTATGCTGCGAAGGAGAGATGCTAGTTTGTGCCTCAGTCAGTCAGGTATAGGCAAGGGGAGAGTCTAACCCCAGCCCACACTGTTAAGGTTTGACAAAGACTTTGTGACTTAAAAAACAGGGTGGCCTGGTGCACTCTGGCAATGTGTGGCAGATACACAAAGAGGATTTCCCGGCTTGAGAATATGACACAGGCAAACCACATGTAGGTCACTTTTCCTTGGCACATTAGTATCACTTCTACTATGATTGCAATGGTGCCCTGTTTCGCTTCTTACACCTGACTGCTGATCCTTCCAGCACTGCTAGGTGAGAGCAGGAATACCATCTCTGTCACCCTATTTCAGTCCTTGACCCCTCTTCTGAGGCTGCGGGCAACCAAACAAGCTATGATCTCTACTGCAATCCGGACAGGTGTCTGCTCATAGCTGGCCTGAGGTCCATTAATGCATTTCCCTTTCACAGAAGCTCCCCAAACAGCCAGAAGATGGTGGTGACCATGCAGCAAGAGCAGCAGGTTAGACTGCAGCATTGCTGTTGTTCAAATTCAGAAGCAGATGCTATAAATTATCTTGCAAATGGAGCTGTAGGAATGATTTTGTGCCTCGCCTCCATAATTTGTTGGCACTTTATCTAGGTGCACAGCTGCGGGTGGGGTGTCCTCACAGGAGGGAGAAGGTACTGAGCAATCTGCCCACTTATTAGCTTGTACTGGGAGAGATGATTATGGGCTGGGTGCAGCTCCTCTAGCAGGCAAGAGCTGATGAAAACCTTTTTACGCCTATGGCAGGTTGTGTGCAAGGCTGTACACTGACTCCCACTCCTGATACAGTCTCCAGTGTAGGGGACATGTCTAGCATGAGATGGACCTAGAGAACCAGTTCTGTATTCAGAGCAGCCTGTGGGCTATGTAAAACCACCAAACATTCAGTTGCCCCCTATGCTTCTCAAACTTTTGCAGGGAAAGGGGGTAATGGAAAAGGATAATTTTGTACTGGGTAAATGAGAATTACAGTGCTGTGTTGACTTGAAGCCAGCCAGTTGGGATTCCCTCAGTGTTGGGCCAGGAGAGACTCCATGCTCTGGGGGTGTTCACAGGGAAGCTGTGCTCCCACTCTCCTCAGGCCTTTCCCAGCTGTTGCTTCTCCCCCTCCGGAGTCCTGCATGTTGAACTCCAACAGGTGAACTCCCTGAGTTGGGCCCAGCAGGATGTGATACCTATACCTAAATGTGGAGATCTGAGGTGAGCTGTGAGGCAGATCATTTACTGGATCTTTGTGTTGCTTCTGGGATATTCAGTACTGTCACATTTGTTAAGTCTACATGCCTTGAGTCCTTCACTCTGTGTCTTGCTGCGAGTGTCCCTGTGTTACTGCCCTGCCTCCAAGGGCTACTGAAAACGCTTCTCCAAGAATCACTTTCTGGCAGCTTTGCATAGTTGCATAGGAGCCCTGTAGAAAAACTCTGCAGGTTTTCTCTGACTCTGCATGGAAAATGTTGCAAGAAAAAGAAATAAAAAAGACATGTTAGGCTCAAAATACACAACCCATCTTTTCAAATGGCCACCGTGCTGCTCTGATGCCTGATCGGAGAAAGAAATCTACCTCTTTGGTAATGTGATGGGTAATGTGATGTTATCCTTAATGACTGTAGTGATACAAGGCTAATGGAGGCCGGAGCCTTGTGCACATGCAGATGTAGATGTGTAGATTTTGTGTGTCCCAAGAGTTTACAAGATAAATTGATGATAGGTGACTGGGGCAGAACATGAGAACAGGATGGACAAGATGCCACATGAGTTTTGCTGTTATGGTTTGTCACTGCCATGCTGGTGATGGTGGGAGGGGTGAGTAAGTGGCACTTGACTAGGTGGGACGAAAGAAGGGCTGGAGGTCAGCCTGTAGCACTAAGGAGGGAAAGCTTTGCAATGCAAAACTGCAGAGAGCAATGGGAGGATGTTATCTATGGCCATCAGTCTCTGTCCAGTCTGGCTTTTGTAACTGCTTTGCCAGCTTCAGGCTGTGATTGACATTTACTGCCAGCTTGTTCCCCAGAGAAAGGAAAGGGTACTGCTGTGCAGGCCTTAATGCCTATGTACATTTTTTCCCTTCAGGATCCAAAGGTGCTAAGATTGCTCATTTGGAGCACAGTTTTGTAATCCGTTCGTCTGCTGTTGATCCTGGCACTGGTACCCAAGAGCACATGTATTTATTTTCTCTAGCTATTGGACACTTCAGTGTTCTCTTGCCTGCTCTCCACTTTCCCTTTCCCAAAAGTTAGTCAGGTAGAGGCAAAAAAAGGAGGAAGGACACCAGATAGACCTGCCCAATAGAAATTTTTCCCAGCATGTCCTTTCAGGGTCTGGACCTTAAAATACAGGAAAGGGTGGTTGTTTCTGCCTTAAGTGACTATACGGCATCTGATCAGTGTAGAGATATCTTCCTTCCAGTTGGTAAATGCTCTTCTCCTTCCTCTGTGTAATATGCTATTAAGGCTGAAGGAGGCTGGGTTAATTTTTTGTTTAGCTGGTGCTGTTTCTAGTTTGGGAAGAAAATGTCTTTGCTGAAACCATGGTGGGCAGAGGAGTGTCTGTCACATTCCCGTGGCCATGGAGCTGTTGTGCTGACTGTATTTAGTCCATCTGTATGATTATGCTGGGTCTCAGCAGCTGATCTGTGTCTGCTGAATTCTTCAACTGAACACCTGGAGATACTACTCAGGAGATATTTGTATCATTAGACATTTGCATGGAGGTCACAAGCTGTAGGTTCAACCGCTTCTATCACAAACTTCCAGTGCAACTTTAGACAAGGTGTTTTAGCCTCTTACACTTCATCCCTGCCTCCCATCTGCAAAATACAGATATCTAAATCTTTCTCTTACCCACTTGGATTTTAAGTTCTTTGGAGCAAAGGAGTTTTTTTTTACAGCATGCATAACAGGATCTCTTTGGGCTTCTGAGTATCACCATACCATAGACAGATAGTCCAAGTTAGTATTAAAGCTGATAATTTTTAGTAAGTGATGATCTAATGATGATCTTTGCAAGAGGATGAAAGCTATGCTTGGAGTCCTGTTCCAGTTCTTCCTATACCAGTACTTTCTGTATTTCTTAAGGTCTCTCTCCTCTTTCATATTCCCTTTTTCTCTTGAATTCTTTCATGCCATGCTGCTGTGGAAAAACAGCTGCCACGGAGCACCTCAGCCTTGACATATATGTATGTGGGCAATTGAAGGTGACAGACAGGAACAAAGTCCTCTTATCTTGGAAGAGAACTGCAACTTCATAATCAAAAGGATTTTAACTCTTAAGTTTCTGTTGACACCTTGGGCCATATTCATACACCAAGGAAGCATGGTGGAAGGGCAAAAAAACACAGTGTACCCAAACCTTCACAGACATTGGTTTGTGACAGTCACCTACACACGCTCAGGAGCTCATTCTCTGTCTGTGAAGACACCCATTTCCGGGGACTATGTAACATCTGAGCACTTACATACATCAAGCAGAATATTTACAAATTCACCCAGTTGAAGGAAGGGGTCTCTGTAATTATCTTTCACTTCACTGGCATCCCTAGCAGGGAAAGTCCTCTTTCTCTGGTAGATTGCTCCAGCAGAAGCACCATAGGACCCGTTGCCATGGAAACAAAACCTTTTTCTTCTCATATTTCAATAATGTATTGAAGGTTTTCAGGGCCTTTTCCCCTTTTTCCTCTGCTTGGCCTTTCAGCATTTACTGTGCATCACATGCTGGAAGTGCAATGCTTTATTCTTCAAAACCCAAACAAAAAACAACCCACAAAATTGTTCTTCCATCTCAACTGACTTTCTCCCTGCCATTCTTCCCTCTTATTCCTTGTCTCTGTCATTTGATGGCTTAGGCTTTCTATGACAATTTAACTCAGAAACAGCAATTTACTTTGTGTGATAAGAAGTTTCTTTGCCTGTGTCCAAAAGCTCTCCCCAAGGGTGAGGTAGAAGCCCTGCTGCTGTGGACCTGTCTTGCAGATGAAGTTTTTCCCTGTTACACAATGCAGTTGAATGTCTTTTGGGGTATTGGGGGTGAGGAGGCAGGAGGTGTAAGGTTTTCCACTCATGGGAAGAAAGCGATGAAATGCGCTTTCACAGCAATGATTTCCATCTCTGCAATTTCAATGCCTTACAGACTCTGCTGTGAAACCTACAACCCCAGCCTGCTTGCTTCATGGCATAATGCTGGGTGCACCTGCTTATTACAGTCTTGGTTGTTGCATAGCACAACAGATGAAAGAAGAGAACTAGGAGCAGTTAAGCACTGAGCTTCAGAGATGGTCCCCACTATGCTGTGCAGCTGCCTGTTTCCTTGTATAGTCCATTCCTCTAACAAGCCCTGCAGTTCCCTCTAAACAATGCATGTCCCACTGCAGCTCCTCCCTTATAGTCCACAGGTGACTCCCAGCTCATGAAAACCTTTGTGAAAAGTCTAGAGAAGGGTCTTATGTTGGTGGTCATCATGGTACAATCCCTCAGCACTCATGGGCTGCACTTCAGAAAAACATTATTATGAGCACATCCCCTAGTCACTGCTTTTTTTCCACTCTTTGTGTGCTCCTCCACAAGCACAACTTTGGGTACCTTTGCTCTTACCTGCTAAGCTGACTACAAAGGGTGTAGTATGTTTGGGTTTTGTTGCTTCTGAGTATGTGGGAATAACTGTCAGCCCTAGAGGGCAAACAGTGTTTTCCAGAAGATTAAAAAAAGAAAAATGCAATTTATTTGAATACAGCAGGGGTTTGGACAGCACTGAAGGCATCCTCTGACCCATCAAAGGAGTAAGCTAGGACATCAAAAAACACTAGAGAATGCACAGGGTTACTCTGTTTACCTGCCAAGAATAAGAACAGGAGCTGGATCTCATAGCTGAGATACTGAGAAGAGATGACAAGAGAGCAGATAAACAGCAACCAGTCTTCATGGATGTTGGGCCTGCTGCAGAAAGAAAGAAAAATAAAAGGAAGGTATTCCTATGATTCAAATTGCTCCTCTTTGGTAGTATGGGAACACATGCCCTAAACCAGTCATCAGCCATCATCACTAACTCCCCATCATCTACAGCAAGCGGCCCACTCTAGGAGAAGGGTCAAAGGCGGACATTACCAGGGCCTGGTGTGTGCACTGCCGGAAGGCTTAAGACTGCAATAGCACAGCATACACGTGTGACTGCCTCCCGGGGAGATTAGTCTCTGCTACGTTCTTATCTGTGTGCTCAAATAGAGTCAGGCTGAGCTAAGTCATTATTTGGTTAGGAGACCCGTAACTAGAGCTAGAAAAAGATGTTGATGGATTCAGCGTTGGCAAAATTCCCACAGAGTCCACGGAAAATGTTGTTCACAAGTCAAAGGTATGCATTTGGCTGTGGGAGGTGCCCACTTTCTGGGGAGCAGAATCACAACACTGAGCACTTGAAGTCATGGAAGGCTTTGCTCCCCAGGTCCAAATGACACAGGGATGCAAAAGTGCTAAACCACACTCTGAGTTCACAGCCTAATGACAGAATTGTCTATTGCCAGGGAAAGTGCTTGAGACTAAACCACTATGTAATTGGACTGTAAACTCATAATTACTTATTGTGTTTCCTTCCAAAGATGCAGGGCTGAACAGAGTGTCTCTTATTTTGTAGCAATTACTGATAACAAATGGTTTAGTTAAAGCTTAGTAAAGATACTTTTGGTCAAAGCCTCTATTTTTCCAGTGTGGACTAGAACTTAAAATTTTTGGCCTCAGCCCAAAGAGGTGACATTTCGAAGTACGAATAAAACTAGCATAACAACTTGCAATCGTGCGAGGACAACTAAGATCTACATTTCCTGTGATTCCTTCTGTTATCTGCTGTTTTTTCTCATGATCTGGACCATCTCAGTTTGGTTAAATAGCCAAATAAAAGGGCAGGAGCCATCTTTCTGCTAAAGTTTTGTCTAGTGCCTCACACAAGAGCTGTTGGGAACTGCTGCTGGGGGCCGAGGTGTGGGGCCGCACCAGCAGAGATGAGACTACTGCTGCGATGAGATGGACAGAGAGGGACTGCACATAGCTGGGAGGGTGGTCCCATGGGAAATGTAATCATCACACTGGTGTCAGTCACAGTTAGTGGCACTGGGGCTTAAATCCCCATCATCAGGGTTATCAGAGAGTGATCAGTGCTGGCAGGCAAAGGGGAGCAGTTTAAGCAGATGGGATATCTCTAATCTTCCTAGTAGTTGTGTTTGTGCGTTGGTGCCATGAGGGCAAATAATCTGGACATCTAAATCCCTTGTCTACACTTGGAGTGTATCCAAATGGATGTCAAGGTAAACAATCACAAATCCTGGTTTGGACTGTCTACCCTTGAGGCCTCCAGCAATGTCGCCAGGCTGGGTGGTTGTGGACTACGATCCCTGCCAAATGTACACAAGGCTTACTCTGAATGTGTCCTTTGGAGCAGAGCAGCCTTCCTGGCACGGCTTTTAGGAACCGACTCCTGCACTGACACCCAAGCCACCCTGCAGCCTTGTCTTGCAGTGAAAAGGGGCTCTGGGACTGATACAGAGCAGTAATTTGGGACAGCTGGGAGCACGTGGGTGACAACCCCTCACAAGAGATTTTGTGTGCACACCATTTTCCCCAGGCAACGGTCTGTGCTCTTCAGATGGCAGACATGTGAGGCTGCAGGGGCTTGGCTGGGCTCCCCATGGCCCTCTGCTGTACTGATGTGCCATGAAGCTGTGCTAGTGGCCTACCTGGCTTCGAAGGCATAAATCGGCAGAGCTGTGTGGCATGGGGTAGGAGGCCAGTCTGCTTTCTGGGCAAAAGGGAGGCTCCCTGTGAGTGCAGTTGGATTGCAGTAGGAGCAGGCAGTGGATGTGCCTCTGCCCACCAACCCAGAGTCCCGGTCAGAGATGCATCCTCCAGCCACCCTCACCCCAACTCAGCACTACCGGTCCCTTTCATCCCAGAACGCGTAGCTGTCACACTGCTGTCTCCAAGCTTAAATGCTTCCTGCCTCCCTGCCTGTCCGGAGGCTGCTTCCTATCCTCCACACAGACCAGCCCCAGCCCACCTTGCTTCTGTACCCCTCTCCCAGGCCCCTGCTAACTCCTTCAGAACTGCCCACCTGATACATGAAGCCCGCCACAACACCCTTGATGCCTTTTATTAAAATGTGTCCTTCTTCATTCTTGTCAGTGGCAATTTCTGCTGGTTAGTGTCACCTCACCTGCCTCCCCAAGGGAATGATAGCTCCAGTGCATCCTGCAGATGTGCAAACAGCTGGATGCAGGAAGCACTTGCCAAAATTCCTCCTCTGGATGAATCAAAGACCACAAAAAAAGACATGTCTAGAGAAGACTTGACATATGCTAGTCCTATTGTTTTTGACTTCTGCTAGGGGTACAGTAACTTTGTCTATTATTTTTTTTAACTCTATCATGCATTTGTTTAAAAAATGAAGGGGTTTGGATGGAGGAGTCAGAACTAATTGGGCGTTCGGGCCAAGTTTGTGAAAATATCTTGGAATTTCAAAACAGTTAATTTTGGACATAGCTAAAGATTTGGTTTGGGTGATTTTGGAATAGGACTTAAAAATACTGAAAAATACAAATATTGTTTTAAAAAAGTGACCTTGCTGAAAACAAGAAAAATAGGAGGCTGGATCCAGCATAAACTATTTTGCTTAAAATCTGCTTAAAAATATTGTTTTGGGTTGAATCTTATTGGAGGCTATATAGAAATGAATAAACATTTCCCCAGCTCTACTCTACACAACAGTGAGAAATGCTAGAGGTGGAGTTGCACACTTTTGAATGGAGATGACCCTATTTTTGTGCGGTACAGAAAGAAAGAGACAGTCATGGCACAGAAGAATGTACAACCTCTACAGAAAAGAACAGAGGGAAAAAGAAATATGGGGGAAAGGGATATATCCTATCAGCAAAAAGGAAGCCTTGGTAATATGTATTTGGTTTATGGTGATATATATTTTTAAATTACTTTTTAAACACTGTTTGGGCTTGTTTAAACTGCAGTTTTATACAGATTTAACTAAATCGGTTTACAAAACAATTGAATTAAGTCAGGCAATCTCTTAGAGCACAGACACCTGTATCATAAGTGTTTATATTGGCTTAGCTTGTGTCAGTAAATCATCCTTCGCTGCCCTGCTTCTTCCCATAGCAGCCATTTGATTGCATTGCAGGTAGCTTTGCCTCCCTCTCTCCCTCTGGAATTTGACCCCATCCCCCTGCAGCAGAAGAGCCGTGAGCTGGGAGGACAGGATGAATGCAGGCCTGTCTCCCTGGTGAGCTTTTCGGAAGGTGGTTTCTGAAGAGGAAAAAGAGGCAAAGGGGAGGGCTAGCAGCTTTGCAGACGCAATGCCTGCATCAGCTCAGATACGCAGCTTGCAGCTGACTATGGTGGAGTGCTGGCTCTCCCAACAGCCATTTTAATCGCAGGAGACCCAAGCAAAAAATAAGGTTGGGGCTTGTTTGTTTTTTTTTTCAGAAAGTGAGCAGTGCACATGAAGATGCCACTTCTTCATGTTTTGTCCCCATGCTGGCTGATTTCCTCCTGCCCCAAAATGTTCTGTGAAAATGTCTTTTTGCCCAGGTCACAGTGATGCTGTTGTTACAGTTGCCTTTGACTCACACTGAAGCAGGATTCCTTTCCAGCTTCTGCAGCACGGGCCCTGGAGAGGTACAGAGCAGCGAGTGTCCCTTGCAAACCAATCTCTGTTGGCTGACATCCCTGACGTTTTTGCACCTTTCTGCTGTTTACTTGTTGCCTGTCCCCGTACATTAGCATGTGGCATTTCAGCCTTGACCTACGGCTGATGCGCAAGGAGGAAAAGAGGCGGTGGCTGGGATCCATGGTGGAGCCATGCAGTTCCCAGCACCTGTCCTGGAGGATCAGCTCCCTTGCACTCAGTGTGTCTTCTGGTGCATCAGCTGAGGGTGCCGCGCGTATCCAGGCATCTGCAGGCGATGTTGCTGCGTGGAAAAATAGGGAGTGGAGCTTTTCCTGCAGTACAACAAGCACACCCGTTAAAAAACACTTACGTAGGCCTTCAGTCGGGAAGGAGGAACATGTCGTGCCCCGAACCAGTGTCTGGGTACCGTTATTTTTGCAGTGTTAATTTTGCAGTGCCCCGTTGCAGGTGTCCCCCGCGGTGCAGCGGTGGTGTCCCAGACCGGGCCAAGACGAACCTGTGCTGTCAGACCCGCTGGCCCCTCGGGACTCGGCAGGACCCTGGGGCGGGTGCAGGGGAGAAGGACCCTCCCAGGCCCCTCCACCGGGAGCGCAGGCAGACAGCAAGCGGCCGAGGCGCCGGAGGGGCAGGGGCAGCCCCCCCCTTCCAGCAGGACCCACCGGCAGCCCCTCTGCCCACGGGTCAGCCAGAAGACACCTGGGCTAGCGAGGAGCGGGGGCGAGCACTCACGGGGGGGGCATCCCCCAGGCGCCTCACGCTGGGACAAGAGCCGTGCGAGGAGGGGGCTGCCCTCACAGCCGCCCCGCGGCAGCAGCGCGGCCGGACGGCGGGCCCGCAGCCGGGGGAGCGGGGTGCGGCGGGCGCCATCTNCAGCGGCCCCCGCCGCGCCTCGCCTTTGGGGCTGGGTCTGCGGGGCTCCGCACCTGCCCGGCCCCTTGCCGCTCTCCCCTGCCCCGGCGGCACAGCTCCTGCCCCTCTGTTAAATTTCTGCTTCACACTTCCTCTTTCCTCGCCTCGCCGCTGCAGCCGTCCAAGATGCTCGCTCTCACTAGGGCATCTTTCCCAATCTGGTACCTATCAAGCTAAATGAGGCATAATTAGGAATAATTATGACATGACACGGTCTGGAATGAGAAGCAGATGGGGCTTCCCCTAGGATGCTCCAGGTTGGATTTCAGGGAGGAGGGGACGGGGACAGAGGAGGGACACGGCAGTCTTTCATGGTTTCCTACCTTTCGGCACCTTCGCTGGCAGGGGCTGGAGATAACGTCCTGGCCAGCGAGGTGGTGCAGGGAGACCAGCCTGTGAGGTCTGCGCCGTGAGACACCTGTCTTGGTCACTGTGGCTACTCTGGAGCGGCTTTACGAGTCGAGTCGCTCATTCTGTGTTAGATGAGCCAAGCAGCACTTGTGTTTGACCATGTGTGCTATCCCGCTGACTCTTTCTTCTATGCAACATTAGTCCTAATTTTACAGTAGTGTATGGAGTTTTTTTCCAGGAAGGAGGTGGAAGAGGGAGAAGTGGGAAGTGCTGGCTCTTTGGTACAGGCAGAAGACTCTGGCGCTGAACCGCAGAGGACAGGAAGGCGTTTTCACCCATCCTTTGTGCCTCCTCTGAAGGACACTCAGCTGCTCCGTGTTGTATGGTGGGCTGTGCATGGGCAGTGATGCTGGAGAGGTGCTGGGCACCGCTAGGAAGAGGGATGTTTAAGGGAAACCTCAGCCTTTGGCTCTCCTGGGAAGATGCTCCTTGGAAAGGGGGTGAGGGAGAGGCCCTTGCTTGTGATGCTTCTGGCACATTTATTTGCCTTGGTGCCTGTACAGGGACAGGAGGGAACGTAGGTGTTGGCTGGAGATGTGTGGCACAGTGGATCCACATGGCTGTGTTGTGGAAGGGGAAGGCTAACAGTGTGAGTTGTCATGTGAGCATCCATTTCTCATTAAAAACTGATGGCATCCAGAAGAAAATCCAGGACTAAGGGAACCTGTAACCACTCTCTTTTGCCATGACAATAATATGAGCTGTTGGATGGCTTTATCACTGGCATTTTGTCACTCTTGCATATCTGGGTACATCCCTCTGGGGGGAGAGCCAAACCTCACCACACAGGAGGCGGTGATAGCATGGGGTAGACTTCAACACCAACTAAAGCACTGCATTTACATGTGTCTTTAGCTACCTTGCTGTCTGGAGGCACAGCCAGGAGGCAAGAAGCCAGACTAGCCCAGGTCTCAGATCAGGTTGTCGGGAGTCAGGACTGGTGGCAATACAGGAGCATTGTGCTGCTGACTCCCCAGCCATGCCCCTGAGGCAATACCTGACACGCAGAACAGCTGGGTTTCTTTCACCCATTGTTGTACAACCTTGGCTGCAGGGAGAGCATCCAGAGGGAGTAGTTGTTTCCCTTTTCTCCGGGATAAATCTTGCTTGTTGCTGAGAGGCATTTTGAACTTAGTTTTTCAAGCAGCTATTCTTTAAGCTGCTCCTGCCTCTAGTTACCAAAATTATAGATTTGCTGTTCCCAGCAAAAAGCCTTTTTTCTACAAAATGAAGTCAAAGCGAGATTTTATTAAGAATGTTATGGGAGATGTATGGGCGCACCCAGGAGTACTCAGGAGCTGCAGGCTAGTTCCGCTCAGACATATGGTCATCCCATGTCTGCTTCTGTTCAGCTAGTGTTGCTTGTGGCAGCTCCAGTACCCCACATGGTTGAATTCAGCCCGCTGACCACTACTCTCGCCATCTTGGGGTAGATTAGCTAGCATCAGATCTTCTTGCTTGTTGCAAGGTTTCTGCCATGTCTCCTGTGTAAATGAACTGCCCAGTTCAACAGCAGACTTGCAGAATAATTCCTCCTAAGGAGCTGCTTCTGCACTGTGGTGGTGCTGGCTGTAGGTTTTTAGTTTGCTGGGGCTTGAAAGCTCTGGCTTTGCCAAAGTCGATGGCTTCTTGACTTTTTCCTGGTGAGTGGGAACGAAAAGCAGTATTTCTGATTTTTCCTCTGCAGGGAATTTTCAAAATGAAACTGAAGAATCATTTCTGGAAAATCAGTCTTGTCATCTCAGAATTCTTTAAAAGTGCCATGCTGTTAACTTCTTCTCATGCCAGAACAGTTGAAATATCTATTATTCTTACTTCATTTTCAAAACCACTAAAGGGAGGGTTTTTCTTAGTATCTCCTGAAACCCCTTTTCTAGAATAGCTACTTTTGTTTCTTTTATAATGAAATATTTTAACACACTGATAGAAAGGGAGGTTGTGTTCATCTCGTTCAACTTTATTCATAGAAAAGTTAAGCATTTAAGTACAGCTTGTTGTTTGGGGTCCTTCCTCTCACAGCGTGAGAAACATGAATCAACAGCATGCTCCAGTGAGGTCATGCTGTAACTTGAGCAAGAAGAGATACACCTCCATCTCTCAGAGCACTGAGCGAGTAGTACTGCCCAATTCTTGTTTGTTTTGCAATCAAACCCACTGAATCACCCTCTGATGTTTCTGTTTCTCTCCCTTTTGCTATAGAGGGAACCCAAATGATTAGTTTTGCCCAGATGCCTAATTGTCAGACAGCTAAAATTAGCATGATGAATGTTATGCCACAGGTCTAGTTCAAATTTGAAAATGGGAATCAGATTTTCAAAAATGTCCTCATTGGTAAACGCAATCATCAGTGTACCCTCCATACCCCTTGAGTATACATAACTGAAGCTTTGCTACTTCAGGAGATATTGCTTGGCTTCTCGGAGAGATATTGCTCATGAGCATAATCCTGCTGTTTGCTTATACACTGTGACACATGCTGTGTTCACACACACTGATTGTGCCCCCCTTGGGCATCCTAGATAGCACTTTTTCTGTGATGGCATCTTTCATCATGTCCAGTTTTAAGAACTATGTTCATCAGCAACATAAACTGGGGAACATTTTATGCTAGAATCATTCTAAGAATAGAAATCTGCTGGATATCTATGCAAGATGCCTCCTGGGTTTATTGCCTTGTGGGCTCTTGGATCCTTTCTTGGAAGTATAGGTAGACACTCTCTTTGAAGCAGATGAAGCTGGAAGACTCCTCTGTGCTGGCTTTTTCATGTGGCCCCACAGGTTATAGACTTGTAGCGGTGTCAGTACCTTGAACTTGCCCAGTGCTGGGTTCTGGCAAGCTTTCCAGCTGAGTTTACTACAGTTTGTAGTAACTGAGACAGAGTGGGGACAATCCACATGAATGGTGGTTATGAAATGGAAATAATTTCACCTTCCCTGGACTGCTGGACATCTAAGGGTCAGCATCTGTAATTTAGATACCAAATCAGATTTATAAAAGACACATGACATGTGCCTAAGGTTCTCTTCTCATGTGATCTGTAGATGCCCCCAGGTAAGTTAGTTAAAGAAGGCTGATGAGATGTCTACCTCTCTTAGAAATTTTTTTAAAGATTTTTTAATGCCTTTATCTGTGTTTTTAGGTTTCTGGATATTTTTGCAGATATTATCTACTCCCATCTCTGTCATTCCAGCTCTAATTTGAAAAACCCAACTTGGCATAAGCAAGCATCTATTCTAGTTCCTCTTGGTTCTGGTTGGGTGTTGCTACTAACATGGAGAGGAGATGGGGCAGCTCAGTCCAGATGACAGGAATTATTGTCTTTGCTGCTGTCTCAGTTTATGCACTGCAGGCTGACCCCAAAAAATAATAGATAATGCAAACTACCTCCCTTTTCTCTGTGTCTTCTCCACATTTTGGCACTTACCAGCTGATACAGGGACATGGCTCTGCCTGGAAAAGTTGGGAGGAAGCACAGCATTAACCGTTAGGTATTATAGAGACTCATGGTTACTGACCATTCCCACAGTGGTTTTGTTCTTCCTTCATCATCCTCAGTCATAGCAGCTGGTAGGATGTGCACCAGTAAGGACATTTGCTGCTGAACATATGGCTGAGTTTCACCTTGAGACCTCAGTTCTGTCAGCAGTTTAAAGATTAAATGCCACCTCTCTAAGCGAGTGTCAGAATCACCAAAAAAATCACTGAGAGGTAAGAGACATAATCCCTTAGGAGCATCTCATTGATCCTCTCATGGTTCCCAAGCAGTGTGTAGTCCTGAATGCATGACTGTCCATTTCTCCAGATTAGTTGATTTAGTTACACATCCCTTGGGCTTGTCAGGGGGGACATTTGTATCCTTGGAAAGAAGCAAAAGTCAAATAAAAGCTACTCCAAACCATACCAAACAGCATTACTCGCTGCAGTAAAGTGCAGGTGTCTCCTGGGACTGGAAAGCAGCTATTTCTGTTGGTCCTGCTGAAACCAGCCCAGTTCCACTGTCTCCAGTGGAACAGTGCATGCTATGCAGCTTGGTTATTGTTGCTGGCATTCTGCATGGGGTCTAAAAGCTGCTGTGCTGGAGAAAGATCTTTATGTCTTCACACAGGTTCAGAGGGCCTAGGATCACATTCTCCCCCTAACCAGCTGGTGAATGGGTGTGTCTACATGCAGCGCCCTTGAGAACTGTTGACAGATGCCCTGCATATTGCATGAATGATGCTCTCCCAAGGAAACATTCTCTTTTCCCTTTCTTTGCTCCTCCCCACCCCCTTTCCTCCCTTTCTTTGTGTTTTCTGAATTGTCTGTTGTTTTCTGATATTCAGTCTGTGAAGATGAAAGGTGGCTTGTCCTGCATGTGAAGGCATGGAGACAGCAGTCATATTACTGGGGCAGTGTTCATGGGCATTTTCTCAAAAAAAAAAAAAAAAAAAGGTTGAGAAAAATTTTTTTTTTTTTTTTTTATTGCATAGGAGGAAATACAATGAATGGGGAGACTTGCCTGGTATTTAGCATACACAGGCATTTCGGTATGAATTAAGAAGTCGACTTCAGCTGATCATTTCTCACACATACCCAGAGCCCTCTGGTGGTCACTGAAGATTTTAAATTTCCGTTTTTTGAGTTTTATCCAAACGTATATGGCCATTTGTAAGATTTATTTTGTGTATGTGTTTTTTAAGGGGGAAGTTTGCAAATGTTGGTGTAAATTTTTTTCATTATTTTCCCACACATTTTCACCAGTTCTGTCTATTAAAAATGGTATTGTTCTGTTGCCCAGTAATGTTTACTTGGAAAATTGTCTTGGCCTGAGAAGTGCCATATTTACTCTGCAGGCAATGGAAGCTGTTGCTGTGCAGTTATAGAAAATTCAGGGAGTGTTTTGGAGTTGGAATTAATTTCAAATTAGCATGTACTGAAACTTTGACTTTGCCATAACATTTCCTTTTAAACCTCCTGCTCAGAAGCAGATTTTTAACTATTCTCCAAGGGTGGCTGACTCTGTGGAGGAGAACAGGGAGAGTGGTGGAAGAAGAGCAGACGAAGGACATGTGAAGAGTCAACACAGAGTGCTGCTGCATTTTCTAGATGTCACCCTTCCTTCAGCCTTCTTTTCTTAAGCACTTTAGCTGAAGCAGCACCACTGGCTGGCTGGTTATCCCAGACATTTAAAAACATAAGATTGGCCATATTTAGTTAGACCAGAGGGACATCTTTTCTGGTGTCATGCCTCCAAGAGACATCATGATCAGATGGCATTTCTCCCTGGTTAGACTCACATCTTGCAATCCAGGTGTGCTGATCCCTGTAATACCGAGCTGTGGAGCAGCTCTCTGTCTGGATCTGAGAACCAAACCTTCCTCTTCATGCTGTTGTCAGACTTTGACCCTCCCACCGTCTACAGGACACAACTGAGTTTATCTCTGCAGATATATCTAGAGAACAGCAGCTGCTGTCCTTTAAGAAATCACAGGATACAGTCAATTATGATGTAAACACACCCCTCAAGATGTCTGTCATGCAGAGTCCCTCATCTGTGTGTTCCTGAGACATCCCAGTACAGACTAGTACAGGACCTCTGGAAGAAACTGCTGCTTTCTGAATGAGTGGGGCTGTGATTTGTGTGCTGGGCTGGCCAGTGAAATGCTGCTAGCAGTGGAAATCCAGCAGGGAACAATGAGATATTTCCTTTTTTACCAGCTGAGGAAGGAGGCAGCTGCCCTTTGTGAGGAAGAGGCAAGGGTCAGCTTGGAAGGAAGGAAGGAGACTGACTTATAGCAGGAAAAGAGTAAATACTGCTTGAAAGGGCACGTGTGCTCCTTTTGGTATTCAACATGCAGTAAGCTTTTGTGTGTGTATTTATGTGTATGCACACCTGGGGGAACTTAAAAACCTATTCCCAGAAGGCTCAGATAAACCTATGCCTTTTAACCTTTGGGGGCAAGGCAGCCATGTAGTCCCTTTGGGGTGCTGGCAGTGAGCTCATTACTCAGTGGTTGCAGGATGGATTACAAATGATGTGATGTGTTCAAGGCCAGACGAGGAGCAGCTGAAGGGGAGACCTGCTGCAGAGCTGGGGCCAACCTGATGCTGCTGCTCCTGCTCCTACCATCATGCTAAGAACTGTAGCAGACTTGGATTGCTTGCTTTCTGAGTAGGGAGCACCCCAATCTGATTACTAAAATGCTGCCCATTTGCACATATGTGGGTAAAATAAATATTGTGGTCACTTATGAAATATTGCTCTGGCAGCACTAGGCATCTGAAGAAACAGCCAAGGAGGAAGACAGTTTGCATAATGTTTTCTCATGACATGGATTGAGTCTTCATCTTGTTGCTGAGCTGGGTGGCATCTGTAGGGGTCAGAGGGAGGCCTGGGAGCCAGGCTGTTCTCACATCGCTGTCCTGATTGTACTCTAAGCAATCTCTCTGCCACAATTCTCTCTTGCATTGAATAGCAATAATAGCTGTTACCTGCCCTTCCAGGCTGCTGAGAAAATTGAACAGTTAATCAGTTTGAAGGCAGTATGATATTGCAAGCCAAGCAGATCTGGGCCTGATCTACCTTTGGTGGAGACATCTGGGTGATAAAGTAGATGACATTAGGATCCTGTTTGTGACATAGTGCAGAGGTGATGGACTTGATGGCCCTTCTGTGGTCCAATAATAAAAGAGTCTCTCTCAAGCAAGAGACTTAGTTCCCTTCTTATCACAGGCTCGTTAGCATTTTTACAAAGATATGGCTTGGTTTGAACTGATGACCCTGCCTTTTTTTAGTCTCCTAAGCCAGCCCCTGATACATCCTAAAAAAAGATTCTTTCTTTTCCCATCTCAGAGAGAATAAAAATCAAATCCCTACAGAACAAAGAACCCAAAGCGCTACAGAGCAGTAGGAAGCCAAGTCAAGCCATTGGATAGCATGAGAGCTTTGAAAGCCTGGATTAAATTGCCAACTTGCTGAACGACCCTCCTGAAGAGAAGAGATGTCACCTTTCACTCAGGGGTGGAAACTTGTCCTCCTCGGTGCGTGCGTGCACGTGTGAGGGAGGCAGGCAAGAAGGGGGAGGAACAAGGCTGGTGTAGCACTGCAGACTCCTATCAGGAAGAGAGTGCACTACATTAAGGAATTTGCTGCAGCTGAAATGGTCTGTGCTGGCTTATGAGGTGCAGAGGAGGTCTGTCCAAGGCCTCTAACTGGTAACTAGCTTACCTGACTGTCCATTCTCTGTTACATTCCCTCATATGGAAGCTAGCTGTTCTTCCCCATCCTGGTCATCTTCTAGATTTCTGGGGTGGTAGGGGGCACAGGAGGAAAGAGAGGTTATTTTGCTCCAGAGAAATAATAGGATTGTATTGTTGCTTTTGAACATTGGAAAAAAAAATGTTCAGAACTCTTTCTAAAAGACAATCTTGGGTTCCTCTGTTGTCTGGAATTAGGGGCTAGTGTGCCACCGAGTTTTTCCATTGCAGTCTGCAGAAGTGCTGTGATTTACATCCTACAGGCAAATGGCCTCATAGTCAAAGATTGTAGCCTCATCCCCAGAATGCATGCTCCTTTTTCCGTGAACCAAAACTTCAGGATCCAACTCAAGGAAAAAAATCTCCACTCTCTCCTTCTTTTCCCCCATAGCCAGGCATAATTACATTTTCTCACACACCTGCTAATGAGAAGAGCTGACTACCTACCTCCACAGAGGTCTCTGTCCCACTTAGCTCTGCTCTTTTCTTCCAGCTGCTGCAGGGTTGAGGTCTGCTGGAACCACTGTAGTGCTGCCAGCCCAGCTCCCACCAGGCAGGCAGAGCCTCGCTGTGTTCAATATACTATGCAATAGCCTTAAGCTGTTACGCTGTGGCTGCTGCTTTTATTTTGTGACATTGAGGTCAACACTTAATGTATTCACATATGTGGCTCTGTAGGTCAATGCAAATCAGCCCAGGAGGAACTATTCCACTAACGTTATTGGGAACTAGGGGAAAGCGGTACTTTCACCTGGGGGACTGTGAGGAGTTGCTCTTTGTAATCTGCTTCCCTTCTGCTGCAGCATGGATCTGAGGCAGGGACAGGAGGGAGGGCCCTCTTCCATCTCAGCAATGACAGCATGAGAATTTGGTGTATGTCTCTTTTAGGGCAGTTGCTTTCCTGTTGTTTTTCTGACAAAGCTCTTAATTCCTTTTATTGATGTAATAATTGATCTCCTGACAGTGCAGCCTGAGGTGCTGCTAAGCATTTCCAATGGGCTCAGATTAAATAGCATACAATTCCTCCATTTGGCTGTGAAAACACCTCCCTGGAATTATCCTGCTGATGAGATCAGGATGAGGTAGGCTACCTCTGGCTTGTCTGTAGCACTGTAGAGGAAAGGGAAGCATTCCACAGGACACTGTTTAGGGATAACCTTCCCAGAGGGATACTGTCTGCTTAATCCCTGCCACTTAGAAGCTGTTGTTTATATCCTGTGGTAAACACAAAGCTCCTGAAAATTCCCCTCCATTGCAAGATGCATGAATCTTGCTCTAGTTTTGCTAATTTCTTAACTTGAATGACATCTTCCAACAATAAGTTGCACAAGTTATTTAGATGCCATGTGGAAAGCATTTCATTGTACCTGCCTCTGTTGTAACTGAATGCCCTTCCATTTCCTGCCCAAGGCAGTAATTTTGCCCTCTCCTTCCTTTGATATTTTTATCTATTGCAGCCCTCACTTATTTATTGCCTCTTGAAACGAAGCAAAGCTAAGCATTCTCATGTCTCTTTTTGCCACAGTATCTTTGCTCCTCTGGGTTTTTGCCCCTCTGTTTCTGGTTCGGTTTCTGTGATGTCTTTCTTGATATCATGGTCCCACTGAAGTTAGAGGCAAAATGAGTGGATGGCTTTATTAGTGCCCGGGTTTCACTACAAAAGCTCAGAGGGAGAGTGCTGTTTCAAGTAAAGGTGCATCATAGTTTTGTCTCCTGTATTTTCCATCTAATTATGTACGTTTAAAATCGGTACACCTGCCTTTGCAAGTTACTGATGCTACCAAGTATTCAGGTTATTCCATACTCTTAGAGGAAGAAATGCCTAAGTGCTGTGATAACTTTAATTGCTTGTCAAGACATTTGCAAAAATTTAATAGTAGCTGCTGTTTGCCATCCAGAAAGTGCACTCAGGTTCTCTGGGATGAATTATGCTGAAAGAAGTGAATTTGTCATCCTTATCAAAATTATCAGCTTGCATTACTTTCCATAAAGATAATTATTTCAACTCAGCTAAGTAATTTCTATGTTTTAGCCCTAAAGGCCTTCATGCTCTCCAAAGGGTTAAATCCATTACATGCTTGGTGTTGGCATCAGAGATGAAAACTGGTATTTAGTGTTGCTAGCTTTTTCTTAAAGGATGGTAGTCTTTGCTGAGGGTACCTAGGTCTATATTTAATTGAGGGCGAAAATGCTTGAAAAGGTATGGTCGGTTTCAGCTCTGTGATGTCTGAGACACAGATGAATGAATCACCAGGGTGGAATAATTGCTTTTTTTTTCCCCTTGATAGCCCCAGCATGGTGTCAGGCTGGAACCTGCAAATTTATAGCTTCAAACCAGCTCTGGATATGTAGATGCCATGCAGATTCCCTGTTCACTTGCAGGTCAGACTGCAGGCCTGGCATGCCACGTGCAGGCTGCTATAGATACAGGGGCACAGCTATTCATGAATTCTGGGCTGGTTTTCTGCCCTCTCCCTTGGTTCATCTACAAAACTTCAGGCCTCTTTCCTGGCCAGGAATTCCATCATCATGAGACCTCAGACACTTGGTCCCTAACAGATTTGGAATAAATAAATAGTAAAAATGCTGATGAGGACAAAGACTAATAAAATCCTGTTGGTGATTTCCTCATCAATGCAACTCCCCAGGATAGCTTTCACAGTGCTGAAAAAGAGGAGCGCACAGAGAGGAGTGGGCAGTTGTCCCTCTGCCAAGCTGTCTTGAGAACTTTGGTGCCTGCTTTCCCGCAAGGCACCATGCTCTTACTAAGGAGATGACTGGGTGACTTGCTTGTACTGTAAAGGCTTGAAGAGTCACGTTATGCACAGAGGCATGAGAGAATGGAGATGCTGGCTCTGGGAGACTTGCTGGCAGGTTGAGAGGCTCCAGGCAGTACCTGGATGCTTGAGTCATGCGGACTACATGTGCCCTGGGAGACTTACAAAGATCTGAAGCTCTTGAGATCCCCTACTTCTCATTGCTTCCAGCCGGGAGTCCTCAGAGTGGGCTCTTTGGTCCAGTCAAGGTTTGTGGTGTTGGGGTTTGGCCTCAGAAATGCTGCTGGGGGTTGTGTTGTGGCAGGCTAGACCTGTTCTCAGGTACCGGTTCCCTGAAGGGCTTATGTTTGTACTTAGCACTGTCATTGCACTGCAGGATACTCTAGACCGTGATTTATGAAAGCCCTTAAAGCTGTGTTTGAGCACTCCAAATTAGACTTTGCTACCTCACAGAATTATTGTGAGGGGGAAGTAATAATTCAGGATATATTTGATCCTGTGGGGAAATGGAGTGGGCATGGAGTTGGGCAGGAAAATTAACACAAGGTGCAGAGAGTATTGCTGAGGCGCTCAGATACTGGAAGTGCTTCTGTAAAGAAAATCTGGAGTAATGGTTTGGTTGTGGATTACTTTGTAGCTTTCATTGCTAATTGTCACAGGGGATTACCTCTGCATTGGAAGAAGGCACAGAAATAACTGTTCAGTATAGAAGATGGAGAATGTCTCCAATTGTAAAATGTCCAAAAAGGTTCAGTGTGCAGCAGGTGAGGGATGAGTGGCAATTAAGGCTATGGTTTCGGGCAGTAGATGCTGAAGTGCTCATATTGTTGTTGCATCCAGCATGCTCCCCAGAATGGACAAGGACTGGCATTGGCATGAGTAAATGGCTTATGCATGGTGCTAATGCAGAAACGGTTAACTTTATTGCAGATAGAGTTAGGATTAAAACTGGGCTAGGCAATGGCTGCACTGCTACCAGGGGTCTGGCAGGGCAAGGGTGAATGTCTCACATGATTGTCCCAGAGCTGTTAGGATCTCCAGACCCAGACTTGTTTCCAAGCAGTTGAGCTATACCTGAACTCAGCTTGATCCCATGGCATATCTTGTCCTAACCCCCTCCTTCCCAAATAGCTTGCAGTCTTGCACTGGTGATATCAGGCTGCCATCTTGCTCTTTAGGATCCACAGATATGCCAGAACTGTCAGGTCCTGAGCCCTGTGTATCTGGCTGTTGGGAATAAAATGAGAGAAGAGCTTGAAGGGGTACTTAAAGTAAACATGTAGGCACTGATATCAACAGAGATGAAAGTGCACCAGCTTAATTAGAACAATGCAAAGTTAGTGCATCTTGGAGGAAAGAAATGTAGAACTGGAAAGGCAAGATAACCCAAAACCAGCAGGTAAGCACCTTATCAGAGTCTGTGGTTCTGTATGGTCATCATCAACCTCATAGGTACATCTTAATTTTGAATTAGCCTGTCATTTGCAGAACCAATTATAACTTAAGAAACTGAGGCAGGAGGGAGGAGATAAAGAAATAAATTAAGCTTAAGGATGCAAAAACTGTTTAAAAATTGCTGGGTCTGATTTTCCTATCGTGCACAAAGTATTTTATCTCATTTGCCTATTCCTCCTACCCGTCTGACAGCTACTCAGCTGACAACTACATTGTTTTTAAAAAAAAAGCTAAAGGAGAAGCAAGTGTTGTGGACAAGACACATAGCCATGTTGTTTGCTGACAAACCTCAGGCAGGTGCTTGGTCTGATACGCACGCATGTGGGCTGGCTGCAGGCACAGGCAGAGCGGGATGTTTCCTAGAGAGGCAGGCTGCCCAGAGCGACAGAACGGCAGGATCTGCCACTGCAAGAGGAGACTGGTACCAGCTACTTGAGCAGTCTCTGCCTCCTCACACTGCAGGCAGAGCGGGGCAGCCTGGCTGGTGTGTCTGCCAGGAGCAGGTTTGATGGTATTTGGTCCTTCTCTCTCCCTGGGGGGCGTTTGTGCCAGCACCAACTGTTGCTACCCTGCCCCAACACGGTGGCAGATCCCACAAGGTCAGTGGCTCGGGTTTGGTGCTTTTACTGCTGTGGCATGGACCTGATTTCCTGCCAGGGAAGAGAGGTTTTCTGTGTAAAATACAGTATTTCCAAGGTCTTGTCACAGCTAATGTACAAGACCTTTTTTCCTGGGTGTCAACACTAAATTTTGCCTGTGCTGCTGGGCATTTTTGAACTAGCTCTGAACTTGTCTTCACAGGCACATACATGCACGCTTGTACTTATGCAACACCCATTAACAGGGAAGAACACTCAGTATAAACACATACACACACAGAGCCATATGGACACATGCTCATTAATTGAAACCAGGCCCATGTACTGAATCGCTTTGTTAGCATCCAAATCCTGGCCAATCTGCCAATACTTATGAGATGCAAGACTGGATCACTTACATTGTCTGTCACTTAAAAGCTGAAAATTATTTCATTGGCCCCTGGCACCTGCTCCCATAGTCTTTGAGAAATACCAGTGGCATTTTATTTGAATGCACATGTGGCTGTATTTATATTTTGTGCAGTATATTATATGTAAGCTATAGCTGATGCTTACTCCTATGCAGATGGTTAGCTCAGGGCATACAAATAACTTGTCAGATCCAGCTTAAGTGGACAGAAACACAGTGAACTCCACAGCAGGGAATTTCTTCTTGTAAGTATACTGCACACACTGGAAAACAGTCTTTTGATGATAAAAAGACTTAATTTGAGGAACAAAATCGAGTACCCAGGAAATGTCACAATGAAGTTTGGTATGAACCCAAATTAATTGCTTTGGCATCCCAAACCGTTCACTGATCTTTAAAGCGAAGAGCACATGGTGTTTCAACACAGGACCATGCCTTGCTGAGCAGGCATAGTGGGAGCAGCTTTTGGGAGAGGTCAGAGCTCTGTGGCAATAAGGACTGCAGAGTGCAAAGCCTTTGCCTTAGTCACTACAGATAGTGGAAAGTTTGAAGAGAATGAGATGGAGGTCCCCAGGCTGGACACAGAGGTATCTTCACATTAAGGCTGATGCAGCCAGGCATCACGTCATGAACACGTACATCTCCTGGGTACTTGGAGGACTTTGGTGTGTAAAATTCTGCCGTGGAAGCCAGTGCTCTCCAGCAGCCTCTGTGGTGAGCAGCACCCAACCTTCAAACAGACCAAGCTCTAGCTTTTCTTCTTGAGATTTTTGCAGAAGTTTTGGTCTGCTTGTCTCTGCTAAATAAGACTTTCTTCAGAAGGAGTAAGGAACTGCAGTGACCAAGAGTGGAGTGAGCAAGCCAAGTCTGGCAAAATCTTTGCCTGGTAAATAAGAGAGTCCCAGGCATGGGGATTTGGGAAGGGAGAGCAAACAGGGTAAGCTTACTTGCAAGCATTTTAAGTCATTCAGTTGAATCCATGCTCTGCACCGATGATGCAGACCACAATTTTCCTGAGAACTTGGTATTTTAAAACACAGTATATGTATTTGATCTGTCTTCCCTCTAAAAGACCATTGGGAAGATTTGCCAGTGATTTACTGTGCCCGTACCGGGGGGAGGAGGAGCAGATCATTAAGCGTCAAATACGGCTTGCCATCTGGATGGGCTCAATGCACAAGAAGGCGTAAGGTTGGGATGCAAATGTGCAGCACTTGGTTGTCAGCCAAGGCAGAGCTTGTGCTCAATTGTTTAAAAGCAGATCTACACAGACATGACTTATTGTAGGGGAGGAAAAGGGCTGATGGGAGCCCTTGGGGTCTGCTTTGCAGAAATCACCACTACAGCTGAAACCCATGGGAGCTTTGCTTTAAGTGCATGGAGATTTCTGTACATGGGCTGTTGGTGTCTTGATAGTGGCAGCTAAGATTAATCGATCCTTTTGACATTTATCTTTGTGTTCTTGTGTTTCCCACCCAGAGGGTTCATATTAGTAGGAAGTTTCCTGGTGTTTCTCAGATCAGGAATCCTGACCTAAGGTCACTGGTGGCTTAAAGAGATGCATGCAACCTTCCTTCTACCTCTGTATGCAGGCAAGAAGATGAATACAGCTAGCCATATTGAGAACATTACAGTGGGTTGTAGAAACCCACTATTCTCTCTCTGCCTTTACCATGGACTCTGAATGTGATGCTAAGCAAATCACATACACACAACTTTTCAGTAATGGCCATGAGCTGTTTCCTTTTTCTATGTAGAGGCAGCCAGCCACTGTGGTGGCCAAAATTAATGGTCAGCATTGCAGATTTTTAGATGTGATCTGCCTATGAATCAATTCCCCTGCCTCTAAAATGCCTGTGATAATGGTTTGGTTTTGCAGGGGTGACTGGAAGACAGAAGTCCTTTTGAGTTTGGGAACTGCTCAGCGGTGATAATAATGAAGCAAATCAAAAAGCCCAGGAGGGAAGCAGAATTCTGTATGCTGTGCAGTGCGCTGCTGGCATGCAGATAAATATGGCCACAAAGTGAATAAGGAAGATAGCCTCATCCACAGAGCACTTCTGTGTGCTGAATGAGGCAGCAGGTCCAGTAGAAAGGGAAAGAATATAGGATCAGCTAATTAAAACTGTACCTCTATTATTATTGCTGCTTCTAGAGTTTGGTCCTTCTCCACAATCCATTTGGTATCAAATCAAGGACGGGTGGGAACAAAATGCTTATTTTTAGAGACTCTTGTGGGGTTGAAACTTACATTTGATATCAAAAGCCATTCCCTGTCCATATTTGAAGTTGGTATCACGCTATTCTGCAGCAGTTGCTAGTGGAAACTGTTGATGTGTTGGTACACTTCCATTATCCATCACTCTGCTCTGCAGTTTGGGAACTGGAAGGCGTGCAGGTGGCTTCATTTTAATATCTATTTAAAGTGTAAATGGCTGTCTGCAGTGCCCTTTGAAAAGGCAAAGGCTGTTGGAAGCTTTCAACGCTAGTGGGAACTAAAAGCACACATGTGATAGAGAAGAGTGGCAAACGTGATGCAAGATAATTGCTGATGGCTTTGAGGATTAAAGCTGAGACGTTTGCCCTTTGAGTACTTGTGGGATCTCTGGAAGGTGGCAGCACTGGGAAGCAAGAAGGCGGCAGTCCCCAAGGAAGCAGTGTGGTGGGGAGTGACATGGCATGTGTCAGCCAGCCCATTCCTAGAAGTGTTTGGGATCAGATCAGGAGAAGGGTTCTTTTGGTTAAATAATGACAAGTGTGCCTGTTAATCTGGTTGTCTTGAAGGTGGGAATGCAGATAGTAGTGTTGTTTTGCATATCAGGAACAATTGGGTATAAGGTTTTGGTAGACCCAGAAGGCAGAGTGTCCTGGTTTCAGCTGGGATAAAGTTAATTTTCTTCCTAGTAGCTGCTATAGTGCTGTGTTTTGGACTTCGTATGAGAACAATGCTGATAACACCCTGATGGTTTGGTTGTTGCTAAGTAGTGTTTATACTAGTCAAGGACTGTTCAGCTTCCCATGCTCTGTCAGGTGCGCAAGAAGCTGTGAGGCAGCATAAGCAGGACAGCGGACCCAAACTGGCCAAAGGGCTATTCCATACCATGTGATGTCATGCTCAGTATATAAACTCGGGGGAGTTGTCTGGGGGGCAGCGATCGCTGCTCGGGGCTTGGCTGGGCATTGGTCAACGGGTGGTGAGCAATTGCATAGTGCATCACTCATTTTGTATATTCTTTTATCAGTATTGTGATTATTTTCTCTTTCTCTGATATCCTATTAAACTGCCTTTATCTCAACCCATGGGTTTTACTTTTTTTTTTCTGATTCTCTCCCCCATCCCACTGCAGGGGGGAGGTTGAGTGAGCAGCTGTGTGGTGTTTAGTTGCCAACTGGGGTTAAACCATGACATGGAGGTAGTATAATTTTTTCTCTCTCATATTAGAAATCTGTCTTTCCAGACCTGCTGGAGGTGACTTTGCAGCCATGCTCTCAACCTTTGTAAAATTGGTTATGTGAAACTATGAAAGTTGAGATGAATCAATGCATATGAATGATGCTGTTATAAACAGAGCAATTCCAGACAGTGAAAGAGATGAGAAGCAAGAGCTCAGGGTCTGTGGCTTCTCATCGATTGCACCTTCTCATAGGGAGAATGCTCTGATGAAAGAAGAGCTCCATTTGCTTGGATCCCATTAAGATTAGTGATTCTGGGGAAAAGGCTAAGGTTACAACATAGGGACGCAGATTTGTTCTCTTAGCTCCACCCGGTGTGACACAGGCATGGCTGTGCAGTGTTTTCCACTTGAATTGCATCTAGATCTGACTCTACTGTGGCACAAAAGTTTTGCTGATATTTGGAAACATGTGCAACACAGCTAGAATGTTCAGAAAGTTAGGAATGGGCTAACTTTCCTGATCATGGCTTCTCTGAGCAAGTAGTGCTTTTATCTATGGCATATGTGTAAGCCTAAGTGGCATTGATTTTCCCCTGGGCAATAAAGAGCTCCTGCATGACTCCCAGCTTGCTGCTCTGCAAAATTTTGCTTCAATCTCCACAGTAGGGAGAGGTTAGAAGTCATCTAGGGAAGGATGAAAGGAAACAGTCACGGTAGAAAGCATCTGCTTTTCATTAAGCTTTGCCTTAGAAGCAGGTAGTGCAAAAATCTGTTTTTTTCCCTCTGAGTGGAAAAATAAAATGGGACAGAGAGACCCAGCATGGGAGAAGTTCAGCATAGGTGCTTAGTATGTGTCTAAGCCATAGTCATCTGAATGTGAATGTTCATAAGGGCCAGTGTGCAGTGATGGCTCCGTTGGCACTGTGGGTCAGCCCAGTTTCGCTCCCTGTGCTGCACTGGTTCTGCTCAAAAGCACGCTGGATCTGGGTGTGACCATGCTTGGTTCTTCATGACCGGTATCTGCTTGAGGGTTTGTGAATCCTGACCTGAACGACCTTGTTTGCTAGTCACATAGTGAAAGTAATATGGAAAGGTTCTTCTTGGAGGCCTGTCTCCTTTCACCACGCATTGCTCCTCATCAGCTGCAGGCATTGGTGAAGCAGGTAGCTGCCCAGGACAGCAGCTGGGGAGGTGGTGAGGGGTGAGCTGACCACCAGCTTTACCTTAGCTGGCACACAGAAAGCATGGCCTAAGCAGCCGATCCCCGCTCCTGTCTGGGGGCAGGATATCTCCTCCTTGCCCTCTGAGCTCTCTGCTGCTGGGGGAGGCACAGTTGAAGGCTATGGGGAAGCTGGAACAGTCCTGCCCCACAGATCTCCACTGAACTGCCTGCTATATCCACAACCTTTCCCTTTCCCTTGTCCCAAGCACAGTGCGTTGCAGAAAAAGCCTGGCAGGTCCCCTCTGATTTCCTGCTCCAATGGAGGCAGCCTGGGAGGTGACAGCTGAGGGAGCTGTGTGCCAAGGGTGCAAATGACTGGAGGGAAAGGGAAGTCTCCTCTCCAACACCTGAGAGGTTAGGCTGAGGGGGCAGAAGGAGGCACTTGTCCAAAGCACAAAAGAAACTCCCAGAACTCCCCAAAGCCATGGCCTTTTCTGGGACCTCTCTCACCTCTGCTAGAGCTTTGATGACTGGATCAAACCAAATACTTTGTAATTTGCAGAATCCTCTGAATTTGAGTGGAAAAACTCACCTCCTATGCTCAGCTTCATTTATCTCCTGTTGTTTGGGGTCTAACACGCTTCCACACCATGATTCCCTTTTCTCCAGGAAAAGAGCAGTCATGCCTCTCTACGAGCATGCAGTTATACAGCAGGGACCACTAGATTTACTGCGCCACAAATGCAAACTTTGCCTTTATTGCAGCAAGGTCACTGCAAATCTTCTGGTAGGCACATGGCACAAAAAGCAATGACTTTTCTGATTTCTTTGTCTCCCTGCTGTGGGGTTTCAAGGTCTCTACTGGGTGTCTGTGTTCAGTTTTTCTGGCTTGGGTGTTTGAAATGAGATACTTAAATTGATGGACCTTGCTGAGCCTCTGCAGCTTCTATATATTTCACAGGCAATTCATTGGTATTAAAACCACACCCCTGAAAGCTGGTTACCTTAATACATATTTAGCTGCTGGCCTGCTGCGATCAGTCTTTAGGAAACTAGGGCCTGGTCTTTAGGAAACTGAGAAAGACCCTGTTTGTTAAGATCCACTGGAGGAGAACAGGAGTTAGCTGGAAAGGATTTCCCCCTGAAGCAGGAACTGTGGAGGTCCTAAGAGACTGTAGTCTTTCCATCTTCAGGCCACCCCAGCATCTCCTCCATTCTCTGCTTCCAGCCTGCTTGCCTCAGCTCAATGCAATTTCTCTGCCTCAGTTTCTCCAACAGTACAGAGTACACAGTAGAGGGGACAACATAAACTGCAGGAGAGAGGGGCAAACCCATTTATCTCTTTGAGCCCAAAACACCTCTCAGTGGCCAAAGGCAATTGAGCCATGTCATCTGTTCAGGCCTGATGGTTAGAAATTAGAAATGGTTTCTCATTGGCGATAAACACTCTCACAAAATTACCTCTTACATGGAACAAAATGTCCCTGACATGCCTCTTTCTTCTTCTACATGACATGCCACAGGGCAGTGGGGAGCCCATCTGAGAGCTGCTGACAGAGGCTGGGGCATGCTCCCATTTCTGAATTACACTATGATAAAGCAGCACTGTCCCTGGCTGGGGATACCCATGCCTCAAATCACAGGATCCTAAGCTATAGTCAGCAGAGGCATTTGCTGGGGTTGCACTGACCTCTAGTGACAATGCAGGGGACCAGGGTCTCCAGCCATTAAGGGGCTGAGAGGGCACACATGGGTCCTTGGCGCTGGATGGTTTACAATGGTTCGCCCCAGTTTTTGGCAGGATTGTGCACATGAGCTTCTGGCACTGCCCTGGGGAAGCAAGCCTGCTGCCTGATCAGAATCTGTCTGCTTGGTAGGTGGCTGCAGGGAGTCTCAGATGTCCCAAAATCCATATACCTCCCCACTAAACTGCTCATCCTCTCCCAACCCACCAGTGCCATGATGGTCTTCAGGTCTTCTGCAGTGTTTGTTCTTCCTGTCCATCTCACTCTCCCTCCCATCCATAAATCTGATCCCCCATTTCTTTCTTCTGCCCCATTCCTGCATGGCATCTGATCACTGCCAGTCCATCCTCCTGGCTAGGCCGTGCCCATGCTTCTTGCTTCCAGGGATGGTCCTGAGTACTTCACTCCTGCCTCTTACCTTTGCCTCCCCCTCCCCACACCTTGCCTCTCTTGCAGAGCCTGCAAGCCCTTTCCAGAGCTGGGATACAAAATGCAGGGGTTCTGGTTTCTTTGCCACGAAGCCGCTTGCTGTGCTGCATGGTTGATCATCCGCTATGTAATGCACATGAAGCACCTTTTGCTTCAGAATGCCATTTAGAAACAGAACCCCCTAAAAAATACATTCAAGCTGTGCTGAGGCTGTCTTTTACCTCTCTGAGTCTGTAAACAAAAAGTGGTGACAGATTTGGACCTGATCCTGGGAGCTGCTTAACGTGCCCCCAAAATGCTGAGCAGCCTCAGATTTTAGGGTCATCAATAGGATTCACAGGCTGTCAGCAGCTCCCAGGGAATTTCCCAGGAACATGGGGGAGACCTGCCATGGCTGCAGTGTGAGGAGCACGTGGAAGCCTCTTCCCCAGCTGCCACCCCCATCTCTGCATGCTGACTCTCCCTCTCACAGGCCATGCCTACAGCACCACCTTTTCCTTGCTTGGGTAAGCTACCTTGGTGTGTGCATATATGGTTTCTGGGCTCTGATAACAAGATAGCGCCTCGTTCAGTTGATATTCCCCTGTCTCTCAGAGCCACACATCCCCTTACCCTCCCAAAGCCCTAGGAAGTGCTTTTACTCACTGAATTACAGCTCAGCCCCCTCAGCTCCATGTTATCATCAGAACAAGGCCCAAAAAGCTCTACAATGAGCATGTCAGTGAAATGAACCTTTTATTCTAGGAGGTGCTTGCAGAGGAAAAAATAATCTATGATGCCCCACAAAACTCAGGAAAAAAAGTCACATCCATCTGTGAATGCCAAAAGCTAGGCTTCTGTCTACCCACAGATTTATCTGGAAGACAGAGAGAGGCAGGAGCATCCCCAACATCCCTTTCTTTAGCACCTTTGACTGCATTACGCTCTCCAGGTCATCTGTACGAGAGTGACCATACTCACAGGGCAGAGCTCCACAGCACTGCCTCTTCCCCTAGACCTCACTGCAGATAGGTCCAGCTCTGTAGCCCAAATCCTGACACTGGGATTAGCCTAAAAGATCAGATAAAGCACCTTGGCTTCTCATAAATCTCTGCTAAGGAGCACGCTTCCTGTACTTGCCTCTAGGTATATGCTAGCTGGGGGCCCCTCACCCTGTGGATTGACCCTTCTGGTCCCCGGCTAGCCTGGTCCACATGAGAAAACTGAGAGGGGGTGGAACAGAGGAAGGCTGCCAGCTACATCCTTCCACGCTAGGTTGAGCAGAAAGGCAATCAAGTTTCCTCAGCACTGTAACAGATGACAAGGTGTATATTTATACCAGATACCCACATGCTTTGGGTGAATTGTGCAACATGAGGTTTGTCATCATGCATCAGATCACTGTGTATCTAATCCAATACCATGGCTCTGACAATGTCGGGAGAGCTGAACTGCCTGCAGTGATGCACCTCGCCAACTGTGCAATGCAGGAACAGAGGGTCTGGGATTAAAATTCCTCCCCAGTTCCTCCAGCAATCAACTGGTACCTTGACTGCTCTTATTATCTGAGCAGGCAGAGCTGCAAATGTAAATAATCACAAGATTAGGCAGCTTTCTAAAGACAACTAGTACAACTCCAGCATACATTTCTGGGCTGCCCCCTGGGCGGGATAATATTTCATGCTGATTTTGCCTTACTTTCCTCTGTCGAAAGATTCTTGGGCTAACTGCATCCTGGATGCCAGCAGTGGAGAGTTACTCCAGTGCTGGAAGTGACCCATAATCTTCCACACCACTCCCTAGCATCATCTTTTATGCCTCCCAGGATCTCCCCATTCCTTGCATGCTTCGTTTTTGTGTTGTGGGTTTTTTTTTTTGGTGGTGGTGGTGGTTTGTTTTTTTCTCTGTCATCTTTGCTGCAAGGGAATGAAGCCATTCTCCCACTCTGGGTGTGCCAGCAGGCAGCTGCATTCTGTAATGGTGCTGCTGCCTTTGTGTTTGCAGTGCTGTCATCACCCCTTGATCAGCCCAGGAGTCAGTTACTTTCCTTGGCCAGTTTTGGCTTCTGCCATTCACAGAGTGGGGATCTCCCCTGAGCTGCCTGCAGCAGCTTTTGCAGCACTCCCATGAACATGTACAGATAATTTCAAGCCCGTTAATGTGAGCAGTTATCGGACTGCTTCTTCCCAGCCTGCATAGCTTGACTTTCTGGTCAGAGCAAGTGTCTCTTGCTCTTGCCCCCTTGGCTGTCCCTCATTTTTTGGTGCTTCCTGCAGCTGATTTACTGTAGTCAAATGACCCGAATTAGTTGTTGTCTATGGAAAATCCCTTCCTCCTTGCACTGTGACCTGCAAAAAAAGGACCAGGGAGGGGGAATCCTTCCTTTGCTCTGCAGTGGAGTCTCAGGCATGGGAATTGTTTTCTTTCTCTGTTTCTCCTCTTGAAAGGCTTCTCTTCCTAGTGTAAGGACTCTGCTGTGAAGCAATAGAGTCAGTTTTGGTCCTGGCCCTTGTGAGGCTTGGTCCCTGAAATCCCTGTAATGGGTCTTGCAGGAGTGCCATGACTTTGTGTCTCTCAGTCTGTGAGGCAGCGGGTCAGTGTCGCTTCAGGCTGTGTTGAAGATGATTTTTGAGCAAACACCCATCACAGGACACAACCAATAGTGCATTTGCTCCTATCCTTTTCTGCTTCCTTCTGTTTTGTAATTGATGCATCTTTGTTAGGATCTGCTTTTTGTTTGGTGTGTTCTGTCCTGCTGGTGCCCAATGTAGTTCCCTGCCTGTCAGCCCCTAATGTAGCAGGACTCAGAAGATGGTGGTGGGAGCTACCAGGTGTGGAGCAAAGACTGTCTCACTTGGAGTGGGTTATACTTCAGGGACTAGGTTGACTAGGTTTGCCAGATGCCAGAGGACCCAGTGATTTTTTCCAACTGTAGATTAGGGCACTGATCTTTTAAAAGCCCAAGTGTTTTTTTCATGCAAACCAAGCTGGCTAGAGTGCCCAGTAGCCTTAATATCCTTGCTGAGCTGCCAATGACAACAGTTTGTTGTGAGGCAAGGGTTGTTGGAGACTGTTGTTCAAAAATTGAGACCATTGTCTGTGACCTTTTGCTCTTTGTGCAAGCTCTACTGCTGCTGAGGTGTTTGGCCAGACAATTCTAAAGAGGCAATAGCAATACCAACTAACGTGGCATGGGCAAACACCTCAGTGATTTTGCTTTGGGACTCACTTGTGCTGAGGGTTGGTCCAAGACATAATAAATCCTGCAGCATCTGAGGCACCAGCTTCCACAGAGATGAGATTCTGCGAGAGTGAGAAAGTATATTTCCAGCTCTCTGGGTGTGAAGCAAAGCCTGGCTCTGGAACTGAGTGTTAACATTGCACACACTATCTCCTTGAGCTTGTAGAGAGCCTGAAACAGGAGGTCTGAGAGTTGTTCTGCTTCCTCCTCCCCTCCAGAACAGGAAATTTCATATACTGACTAGCAAGAGAACGTGGTAGTTCTGCATCATCTTAAAGGGGTGAGCTTTGATTCAGTGAGACCAGCAAATGCTTGTGTTAACAAATATCTGAAACACTCATGAAAAAAAACCAACAGAGCAAAACTATTTATAATAAAGGGAATCAGATTTTATTTTTATGCCCTCAGTTTAAAATATGCATTTCAAAATATTTACAATGACTATATATGAAAAAACCTTTGTTAATGAAACAGCAACATACAGTACTAGAATATATCCACCAAATTGATAAGGTCTACGTAAGAAAAAAAATGTAACAGAAAAAGAGAGAGAGAGAGGGAGAGAGGTAATTAGCATCCATGCACAATCTGCATCATGTTTTTTATACTCTCTGCATTTTAGTTGTGAATGGAGTCACAGGAAGTTTTGACCTCTTGTCCCTTACAAACACCACTGGTGACTGAGATTCTTTGAACTGACAGCAATTTGTGGGTTGCAGCAGAACCAATTACTTACTTTCCCATGCCAGCCTTTCACATGGGGACCTTGTATTACAGAGTGGACTCAAAATCTCTCAGCAACCCTGGGAGGTAGGTATAGTTTTATGGAAGAATTTGGCAGATAAAAAGCACTGGGTCAAGTGACTGGCCTAAAGTTGTGCAGCAAGGAGCAGAACTCACAAGCTCTGCCTCATCTCTCCTAATCTCTCATTAGGGAATACATTTCCTCTGCTAATCAGTATCATCTGCTTTTGAGATGAGCTATATCACAAAGAGGGGCTCTCAATTAATACCATGTACTGGGTGACGATATTGGAAAAAACCCCTGCGTACAGATAAGGACTTGTCTCAGTAAAGTTCTGTAATGCTGCAGTGCTGTTACCATGTTCTGGAGCTGAACAGAAGATTTTAGTGTAGACACACCCCCAGATAATGCCCTCCCTCCGTGTGCATCATCGAGCAATTGCATCCTCTGTAATTAGGAACCTCTGTGCATCTTCAACCCCACACTTTCTCTCTCTCTTTCTCTCCATCATCCATACCTGTATATTTGCCCTTCCTACCTGTATCTGATTCAGTCATGGGAGTACCAAATAGTAAACACAACAGAAAAAAAAAAAAATTATTGCCCTATTTCTGTAGATACCTTAATATGAATTTAGTCTGATTTCTATTGGGTTGCTTCTTGATTTGATGTCTTTAACTTTCACGTGTGCGTGCGTGCGTGCGTGTGTATATATATAAAAAAAGTAACAAAAGGCCCATCACATTTGTTTCAATGGACAAAAAAATGGGTCATAAGCCTTACTGCCCAACCCACAAGGCACACCAAAAGGTAAGTAAGAAGGGCTCTAGGAAGGGAAAAGGATGTAGCCCTTGTTTTTGTGGTGCCCTTCAATCATCACTGCTGAGCTTGAAGCTTTGTGAAGGTATGACATGACTTTGCAGAAAAGGAGAAGAGCTGTCTGGGTCACTTGCAGATTTCTGGTGCAACAGCCCCAGGAGTGCTAGATCAGTTGGAGCTGTTTCTCCCCCTCTTTGGCGGAGGAGTTTCTGAGGATTCTAGCTTTGTTAGTGATTTTTCTGTGGTGGTGGCAGTGGTGATGATGGTGGCTGTTTCTGTCTATTGGCCCAACAGTTCTCTCAGCAGAGCAATTCTTCCCCATTCCCAGTAGCCAACCCTCTCCCCTGGACTCCCATCAGCCTTATTTTTTTCTAAGAACAAGGTAGAGGATGCTGATGATGAAACTGAAGCAAAAGCAGATCCAGGCCAAGATGAAGCAGTAGCCGTGGTGAGAACCTGTGTACTCGGGCATGTTGCCTGTGAACCGAGCTGTGTAAATGGAGACTCCAATCAGAATGCACATCCCTGTGGGAAGGAAGGGGAAAAAGAGAGTTGGAAAACGCACAGAAACCAGCACTGCTGCAGGACTTCTGAAGTACTGTTGTCCCCTGAGATTGTAATGCATGTCTTGTACCATATGAGAGAGGGGTTGCTGCCCATTAGGCTTATTTATGGAAGATTTCTCTTGAAGGTGTGATGACATAAGACACTTGGGACTTTCTTTAGTGGGTGCCATGGGGAATAAACCTTTGTTAGGAGGAAATCAGTAAAAAGATCTGCAGACAGTTTGGTGCTATGTGTTGAATCCCATGAGCAGTAGCTGTCTAACTGTTTATTCCGCTGTCCTGCAAAATACTTGAATCATTTTTGTTGTCTTTCAAAGATATTTTGCAAAACCCACTGGGCTTTTCTAATGAAAATCTGGAAATACTTTCATTATATAAAGTAAAAAAGCCCCGAACACTTTACAATTCCTCAGTGCTTTGTTTTATCAAAAAAATGGGCCACTGGAAACATTTAGCTGACTGACAACCTCCCCTGATGGCCATGTGTGGCAGACATGTACGGCTACTTGTGCTTGCAGAGGTAATGGGATACATGCAGAGCCATCGCAAGGTGTGCATACTTACAGCAAACCAGCATGACGGCTCCAGTGATGTAGAAACGTTTGCCTTTCTCCAGGGTGAACAGCTGGACAATGAACATGACAAGCGCAATGACGGAGAAAATGATCGAGAGGACCATAAAGGCTTGCACGGCTTTGAGGGAAGCTGTGAACACACAGGGAATAGATTTGAGAAGGTCAGGACTCGGCCTTGGTATTATTCACCAAGGTCCTGCAATTAATCACCACAATGAAAATGCAGGTGTAACTTACCCTCATCACGACTGCTGACTGTCAGCTGCTCGCAGGTCTTGTTGCACAGTAGCCAGAGTCCCGATGAGACTTTTCCAAAGCTGGAAGAACCAACCATCCAAACCTGAAACAGTGTGACACAGCTGCATCAAGAGGGGCTGCCTTGCTCCTCTGGCCAGCTGTAAACCTAAAGCTGTAAACCTGGCCAGCCTAAACCGTAAGGGGAGCAAGAGCAGCCCAAGTGCCAGGAGGCAGACCGCTGAAAAAGTCAGCACCTGTTGGCAGCAGCGGAACAGCTGAAGCGGGTGGGAGACGAGGACGCAGGCTTCCAAAGCCAGGAGGCATTTGGTCCAGGCAAAACACCGGCGAAGTCTGTTCCCATGATGGGGCGGGGGGGCGGGGGGAGTCGCTCACGGAGGCGGCAGA
>VZTL01018240.1:43437-69511 GCA_013400535.1 Scopus umbretta
GGGGGCGGGCGCCCCCCGGCCGCGCCCCCCCCGCCGAGCCGCCAGGGGTCACCCTCGGCCCGGGTTTCCCCGGCGGCCTTGGGGGGCCGGCTGCCCCTCCGCACCTCCCCCCTCCCCCCCCACTTGTTTGGGCTTTCCAGCCGGAGCAGCGCTGGGGGTGGCAGGCAGAAGCTGCCTCCTGCACCACCCCGGCTGCCTTTCTGTTCCCTGAGCACACCCATCCATCACTGCTTCATATCTACCATATGGCCCTGGGTGGGCGTCCCTCACCTATAGCCCCGAGCACCCACCCACCTGTCCCCCCGCCAGCCCTATGAACGGCTAGCTACTGCTGCGGAAGGCGACAGCCGTGTCTCATCCAGGGTGGTCTCTACTTACGTTGGCAATGGTGGAGACGAAGAGCATGATGACAGTGGCGATGTGAACCACAAAGATACCAGCCAGTAGCACCAACATCTTGGGTCGGTTCTGGGTGGTGTCACCGATACAGAGAGCTCTGGAGGATAACAGGAACAGAGGGAGGCGGTGAAGGGAAGGGCTGAATCAAAGAAAAGCATTACTCTAACCTTTATTTACATGCAAGAAAACAGGCTGATCTTAAATCCATTCTGGAAGTGTGTAGTCACAAAAAAACATTGCTAAAACCTTTGTCGACATCTGCAAAGAAGTTGCTCAAGAGGATAAAGAAAGCCTGGAGGTAAAGGAACCAGTCTGGGAGGAGATGTAGAGCAGGGGTAGTTAGCTTGGGGACATTTTAAAAATAGCCCGAGTATATACACAGGTTGCTTAAATTGGTGTGTGGTTATGTAAAGTAAAAATTACATACTCCAGGCTTACACTCCAGGAAGAGGAGGTTTTTTCCCCACAGGACTCACAGAGGTCAGGAAAGATTTTCTCTTCCTGTTCTCCCTTTCCCTCTCTTAGCGCAGCCTCCTCCAGCTGGTCTGGGACATGGACATGTGGTTCCTGGGTGCATCAGGTGTTGAGCAGCAGTGGAGAGTGGACTTGGCAGCTAACCCCTACTAGGTGTCCCACCCCATTATGTGAAGAGAGGAATAACCAGAACAGAAATGACACTGAGGTGTTCTGGGGCAGAGGAAGATGCTTAGGTTTGCAATGAAAACTGCCTGTTTCCTTTTTAAAACTTGAGGCATGTGGATCACTTCATTACTTCAATAAGATTCTCCTGTAATGAGAATTCCTCTTTGGATTGTTTTGGGGGTTTTGCCTCTGTACCCTGCAAGTTTTTACTTTTTGTAAGATTGCCTGTCATTGATGAACATGTGATTGGATAGCTCTGATGACACTGTTCATAAAGGCTGCTGACTTCTCCCCCGACAATGCAAAATACAAGGAACAAATCTAAGCTGGGAGACTGAGCACAGACAATTCACACAAAGTGAGTTAGCATATTTCCCCTTCTTCCAGGCATTTATTGGTAGTCGTGCAGTATAGCCACAGACATCAGGCAGAAGAGTTTACTGGGTCCACTCTGTAGCCAGTGAAAGACTGCTTCCTAGAAAGTTTCACAGGGCTGTGTTGCTCTTTCTCTTGGTAGTGCTGGTACTGAAACAGTATCAAGTATGTGATTATTGTTGGCTGTCAAGTTATTTTGATCCAGGTGACTCAGGTAAGTTTTGATGCTGTCACCATTTGTATAGGGTGTGGTAACATTGTCATGGAACAACACAATTATATTTTATGATGTCTTTCATGCAGGCTGTAACAAAGGGCTTTGTAAAGTCCCATTAATGTGTGGTTTTTTTACTCAATGACGGCACCTTCTCCACTCCTGTCTTTCCTCTCATTGTGGCCAAGTGTGGGTGTGTATTCCTGTAAAGTGCTGCAGCTATTCCTTGCACTGCTTTGGATACAGTTTCTCCAACCACAGCGGGCAGGCAGGCTTCTTAATCAGTGGCTCTCTGTCCAGTTCAGTATCAGCTGATGAACAGGAGGAATTCCTTGAGTTCAGGATCTCAAGGCACCAGCTCTATTAAGTCACTTCTCCCACCCAAATGAGACCAATCCTTGGAAGGATAGATTAGGTTTGGTGACTGGTCCTATCTTCTCAGCAAGAGCTTATCTGCTGTGAGGTTTCCTTCACCTGGGAGAACTCTCTGGAGTTGGTTAGCCTTCACTTGCTGAACATGGGCTGGGCTTGCTTGTCTGCTTTGGGGTGTCCTAGCAAACCCCTCATGCTCTAGGGCTTGATTTGCCTGGATGCCCTGGTCACTGTGCCCTCTCTTGTCACAGTACCTCCTTTAGTGATGATCATGGAGAAAGTACAGCCTTCTTAGGAGTTCCTCTCTGACTGCAGTGACAGCCGTTTATGAGTTAGGCATTGCTACAATCCAAGTTCTCAATACTATATGCAGGCTACCACGTGAACACACCTGACCTGAGTGTTAACCCCCTTCTTTCCATTGACTGCAAAAGGAACGAGGGTTTCAAAATGCTGGATGGCAACTGATATCACCACTGTACCTTGAACTGAGAAACTATTGCTGTTGCCATGACTAAGTTTTATATCTGCAGCAGGTGCCTTGAATAGAGCCTCTGAGTCAAATCTTCACATACCTTTGACTACTTGTCATCCTTTTTTTCTGATTACCCTGGTTCTTACACAAACTGTAACGAGTGCTCTTGCCACCATAGTATATTGGTATGCATACGCCAAATTGTGGCAAATTTGCTTGCTCTGAAATTTGCCTTTACTGAACAGTGGCTAAACTTCCTTCTCTCTTAGATGGATGTATTTTTCCATGGCCTCTTTAAAAATGAATTCAGCAGGTTTTTTGCTGATTATTTTTGAGGACCTTCAAAAAAGCCCTGTACCTGAAAGACTAAAAACCTACTTTCATGTCACCCTAAAGGACTAGAACAGTCCTTTTAAATTCATTTGCTGTTTGCATTCAGGAATGAAACCGAAGGCTAAATGTTACTTTTCACTGTAAAAAAACCAAAACCCCACACCCAGAAATTCAACCAATATGCTAAGAAGAAACCCAGATCCTTTATTTCCTTTGCTTTTCCTACCCTGCTCTCACACTGCTTGAGAGCACTATTAGTTCAGGTGCTTTCTCTGCATCTACTTCCTGAGAACGTCAGCACCTCTCCCTGAATACACACACTATTAAATGCAAACTCCCAGGGGATATGTGCTCACAGCTTAGTTTTGATTCTTTGTGAGTTAAAGCACAAGCCTCCCTCTCTATTCATTTGCTTTCCCCTTCCTTCATCTCTCCCTGCCTTTTAAATAAAACACTAGAGAACAATTCCAAAAGAGCAGTGGGTGAACGAGCAGCATTGAAATAGAGTCATCTCTGTCTCTGATGGTACTGCATGGACTTCTCCCATTAGACAGAGAAGCTGGCAGCACATTGGTGAGTGACAGGATACTCTTTCCATTTGTTAAGTGTGAGACATCTTTCTCCACTACAGGGTGGGGTCACATTGCTGGAGCAATAGGACACAACTGCATGCAAATGCCTTTTCTTCCATTCCCCTACCTAAACTGCAGCTGGATTTGGAGCTCCTCAGGCTCTTCTTGGGCTATGAGTCAGTCTTAGTCTTCCTAGAGCTGCCAGCTTTTTCCACTGACTCATCCCAAAGCTCTCAAAACCAGAACTATTTAACCCTGCAAGTGTTCAGGACACACTGTCAGTTGTAGGACTGCTTCTTAAGAACCAGTCAAGCAACCAGGCTGTGAGTCGTGCATTGAGCCTCCTGGTGTGTCTTCCAGAAGAGAGACCCCAGCTAAGCCAAGAAAAACAGAGATGAGACATGAAAGTAGAATGACTACTGAGTTAGGACAGGCTGGTGAGGACGGAGTGAAGGTCATGCACCTGCTGAACAGCCTGCGTGAGTCAAGAGAAGATGTTGCACTGATGACAGTGGACTGAGTTTCCTTTCCCTGGGATGATGGATGAGGAGAAATAACAAGCCACACCACAGTAGCCATGAATAACAATCACCATAGCAGCCTTCAGCACAAAAAAAGCCTACAGATAAGCATGACAGACTCTTACCTGTGTAGAGACTATTCCTCTGACCATGCAGGAGTACACATACTGGGGTACAACACATAGCTCTGCTGCACCCTAGTTCAAGTTCAAGCAGGCAAGCACTATCCCTCAAAAACTAAGACAAAGATTTCTCATGCAGGCAAAGTATAGCCACCCATATCGGCCCTCTGTCTACTTAAGTGTTTTGGATCCTTCTATCTGGAGGGCAATCCGAAAAAGTGAGTCCTTGCCCTCGGTTTGCTGCTTAGCAAAGCATCAGGATGGAATGCAAAGTGCCACTTGGAGATATGGCAAAGGCCAATGGTATAGTTCCTCAAATATACGGAGTGGGTTACTCAAGAGGGTAAGCCAGGTTAGGCAGTGGTCCTTTGCTCTGGCAGAAAGTGCACTGCAGTGAAAGGAGTAGAAGGGAAGTGTACAGGATGTTTCTACAGGAATGATTGGGTTGTTTTGGGTGAAAACTCAGAGCACTCTCAACTAAATCTGAAATATTTCAGATCTGAAATGTGCCTAAGAGATATAGCTCATCTGACCTTCATTCCCATTCTCCTCTCTGAACTGAGGTTCCTGCCTGGGACTGCCTCTCCCAGGTTGAGTTGGTGAGGCATACTGTGAGAGATGCTGGCTGAGGGGAGAACTCAGCCAATAGCCTACAGAAGCCTATAGTGTCCAGGGAGCAGAGGACATCTAAATTTGCACCGCCTGTGAGCACCATGATGACCTCTGACTCCACTAAACTTCATTTTTTCAGCTGAAGTCCCTTGGGTTTGATACATTCAATTTCTCAACAAGGCATTTGTTGAGATGGCATTTTGGGGAAAAAACAAATGCTTTTGGCCAGAATGGCAACAAAAGTCTCCTTAGATTGAAAGCAACTGAGATGAAAGAAATTCTGCCTTCTCCAGCTGCCACCACAGAATACAAGGAATGCAGCAGAAAGTCAGACCAGTGGTCTGTCTCACCCAGTATGCTGGCTCTGATGGTGGCAGTAGGAGGTCCAGTATTTAGAAAAAGTGCGTGAACCTGGCCACTGTCTGAGGTGGCACAGAGTCACACCAAGAATACTGGTGGTTTGAATTAGGGCCAAGGCCACTTGGAAAAGAAGGGGAAAATTGGAGAGGATAGGACAGAAAAAAACTATTTGATATTTTTTGAGACAGCCACAAACTGGCACCTCTGTCACTGGTGCATTCCTCAGTGCAAAGCCAACTTACAAATAGCAATGCTGCCAAGATACTACCAGTAAGGGAAACCCCAGGGTGGGATAAAACCTTCTGCAGAATTTATAGATCTGCCTTTCAACTGAGCTGAGGCCCTGACTGCATCTCAGCTCTGCTAACAACTGCATGTCTTGTCATCGTGTGAGATATAAGCATGAGTCCTCATTGTGCCCAGGGTCATTTGGCAGGATGCAAAGATGTGAAGAGCTCTGTGATATTCTGGTGGCATGATGACTTTGGACCTATCATATTGTTACTAGAAAGCTCATGACAACTTTAAACAAACACAGGGAAGGATCTTTTTGCTTTCACCCTTTGCTCTGTTTCTTACTTCAGATCCAGCTGAATCTGGAGTCCTTGCTGACTCCAGACTTTTATTAACCACTGTATGCCAGCACTGCTGTTGACAACCTGGTTTTGACAGACCAGCCTGACTCAATTTACAAGTCAGATACTCTTTATAGACATGTGGATGAGTAGGCTGGTGCCTCTGGAAAGAGATTTCACATGTGTGGGAAAAGGGTTGGGCAGAAGGTGTGCATGGGCATACAGGGATGTGTCGAGCCTCTGGTTTATGGTAGTGAGAAGATTTTGTGTGTGCATGGGTGGTGGCTGTGGTGACCATACGGGGTACAGCAGGGCAGTAAAAGTAGCAGATTAATGTCAACCAAAAGGAAAGTGTAGAGCAGCCTGAGGGGCTACAACTGAAATAAGCTTAAGTAAATAGAAGATTTTGTCTGGTTCTTAGGAACTGTTTCCTGGTGATACGGTCTCCAAGGGATCAGGGGGCATTGCCTTCCCAGGGGAGTGGTAAAGCCCCAGCATGTGAATCATTTCTTGTGGGACCAAAGTCCTCAAAAATCCATCCTTGGTAACGAACCTCCAGTTGCTGAGAGATGCAAGGGGGAGTCACAAAAGATGACACACAAGGGTTTTCCAGCTCTCATGCTCGTGATTCATATGAGAGTGGGGAAATATCAGAGCTCCTAGAGCAGACAGTGAGAAATTGGCATTTTCTCCAGAAGAAGCCACCCTCAAGTGCTCAGCCATGTGAGCACTCAACATCAACAGAAACTCCAAAGCTCGCTTGGTAGTAGGAAGGGGAAGAGACATCTGCCTGGGGCCTGGCAGGCAGCCAGCAGCCGCTGCTGGAGGAAAACACTGTCACTCCTCGCACTAGACACGCAAAGGAAGGGCTGGCACTGATGGCAGCAAGTAAGAGGGAGGGGTGGGGAAGGGGACCTCAGAGCTAATGGAAGCACGTAAGTGTTTCTCTGCACCTTTGGAGGTGCGATGTGGAGCATCCTCGCTCCTTAGCGTGTTGGATGGTCCCTAGGCGGGTTAATTAGACACAGGAGTTACTGGGACTTGCAGGGGTTCAGACAAGATGCCAAAACCTGCGAGAAACATTTGTGGGAGGACGGACGGTCTGGATGATGGCGTGGTGTGTGTAGGGGTGTGCCTCTGCAGCTCTGCGTGGCTCCCTCTATGAATGGGAGTGTGCATCTGTAGTTTCCCTGTGAGCAGAGCTCCACTGTGTGCGAGTGTGTGTCTGTCTGCATGCGTGCTCATGCATGGCTTCCTTATGGGTGCACGTATCTATCTGTACAACTTTGACACTGACAGTGCCCACGTGGGAGAAACCATCTGACAGCTCTGACAGAAAAGTTCAGGTTACAGTGTGCTGTGAGCGAAAGTGCACAGATCATTTCTGATGGGACTTCCTGCTTTTCCCCCTTGCAACAGCCTTTAGATAGAGGTGGAAGGTCTGTGGAGCCCACATCAGCTGTGCTTTTGGCTGCATTTTTAAATTTAAACTGCAATTCTCTGATTTACATAAATCGTTTTGTAAACATTTTCCCTTTTTTTTTTCAAGGGAGGGTAACTGAAGAAGAGTGGCTCCTTATCAGATGGTGTTTCTCTCTCCCAAGACTGCAAAACCTGTGAACATGCCAGTACAGCCGATGAGACACTGAGGTCAATGGGACTTAGGCATCTAAAGAGTCTGAGCTTTTGGGTCAGTCTCCCTCCAGGGTGTCCTTGTTCCTGCAAGCCAGCTTGGAAAAGACTGCATGGGATTAAACTGCAAAACTGTATGATAGCTCCTTCTTTCAACCCACAGGGCACAAGTGATTGACTGGGGGAAGCAGGAGCTTGAGTATAAAGCAGAAGTGAGAGGATGCTGTGCCTGGAGTTGGTCGGTGCTCTGTGCAGGGTGAGGTAAAGGTGGTCATGAGGTAAAATGCCCCATCTGGCTTCAAGAGAGCTTCTTACACCTGTGGTTAGTATGGGCTGGCAGAACGGTGTAAGGGTCATTGTACCTCATGTTACATGTGGAAATGGCTTTCCATGAGGCATCAGGCGCTCCCCTTGTTGGGGCACACCACACTGGCCTGGCTGCAGCTGCTGGAGGCCAGCTAGCAGGCAGGCTGGCTTAGTTGCCTGAGCTGGCATGACCAGTGGCTGTGCCGATCTCAAAGCCCAGCTTTCCTTCAGCAGCGGTCCATGTTCCTGGAGCTGGTCATCAGCAACCCCCTGACCAGCCTGCTCCCAGCTCTGAGTATTTTGCAGCTCTCTCCTCTTACTCCCATGGCTCTCACTGTCCTTTCCAGAGGCTGGCTGGGGCCCGTAGGGGAGATGTCTCTCAGGAATGAGAAGAATGTGGATGCTGGACCCAGTCATGGCAGCTGCTTTCACAACTCCTCTCCTTGAGCAGACTCTGCCCTGTGAGGGCAAAAGGACAGCAAAGGCTCTCGCCCCGGATTTCCTCTAACCCAAATATATTGCCAGGTGGCCCCACATTGCAACAGCTAAGCCTTTGGCATGAGTCACTTGCTCACCTGCCATCAGCCACTCCAATGCTCTCACAGCATTTCTCTGCATAGCTGGGGATGACCTAGCCCAGAACCTGTCCTTGGGCTCTCGTCGTGGGTGTCTCCCCATGCCTGCGGTACACACTGCTTTTCATAGGGGAAAGGGGATACTTCTTAATCATGAGCTTGGCGAACCGGTCATTCCCTTGGGGAATGTGGGTTCTGGAGCTGAGTTGTCCTAACCCATCCCTCCCTACCATGACAAGGCATGGGCTATGTTTGATCTTATTCAGAGAGCAGCTTCCATGTACTCTCTGCCCTGCTGCAAACAGTTCAAGAGGAGGAGAGTGCGTGGAGCTGGAAATTTGACCAGGGTTTCCTTTGTTCATTGTCCAGCTGTTGTAACTCAGGAGGTACTTTCCAAAACTCTCCCAGCGGGATTTGAAGAAATCATGCTCCAGATTGCAGCCCCCAGATGTGCTGCTTTGCTGCCCTCCCTGCAGTATAACAACAGAAAGCACTTTAAGAAAGGAGGAACTCTAAATTTCCCTCTGGGCAGTTGATCTGGGGAACTGCTGCTGGACCCTGTGTCATGCTGTGGGATGACTGAGCGGGGATTGGTTCTGACAGAGGATCTATATAGTCACATTTAAGCTGGTGCTTCAGCACATTTATTCAGGGCCAGTATTACAGCAAACTGTGGCTACCAGTTAGTTATCAGTCCTGGCAGGGGCTGTCAAAAGAGCAGGGCCATGGAGAAGAATCTCCTTTTCTGTACACGCTGCTTTGCCTCAGCAGAAAATACCCATGAAGTATTAAGCATCCATCTTCAGATGGGGAGATAGGAAATCCCCTTCCTTGCCCTCCCTTTTGGAGGTGTGAAAGAGCACTTCTGGGTCTCTTACTTGAAGGAAGAATAAAGAAGTATCATCTTTTAGCCCTTTTTCATTACTTTTTCTGCAGGGTAACAGGAGGGAAAAAATTAGGAATGCCACACCCTGCAGCCTGCCCTGGGTTGTGTTGGGTGACAGTGCTGTCACCTCCCTACTGAAGGGTACAGGCACAGGAGCCCACTGAGATCAGAGGGGTCCTGTAGTGCTATTTCTTGCCTTGTGGTGCACTTGAGTATCAGAGGGCAAATCCCAGCCCTGTACCAGGTGCCTCCCCTTTCACCATCGTGGGTAGCACTCAGTGGAGAGCACCCGTCCAGCAGCCAAAGGTAACTGGGGGGGTGAGCAAGTGGAAATGTGGCATGGAAGGGGTGTGCCAGCTGCTGTATGGGGTTGATGGGGCCTGTGAAGCCCTTTGGGAGCAGGCAGGGCTAAAGAAGGAGGCTATACCCTGCCACCCCTCCCGCTTTTGCTCCAAGGAAACTCAAGCAGGTGCAGGCTGAGTGCCATGTGCCAGCCTTGAAGCTGGGAGGGTGGTGAATAGAGAGAAGGATTCATGCTTTCAGCAAATCTCCCCCATCTCGATATAAACAAGGCCCTAAGGTGGGTCTTCTACCAAAAAACCCTGGCTGTTATCAGCAGATCTCCCAGAACTGTTTCAAAATACAATCTCTGCTCCACCCCAGGCCGCCAAACAGTAATTCCTGCATGCACTTGCATTGCTCGCTCACAACAAAACTCAAAGACCACCGGCTAGGCCAGCAGGGCCGGTTTTCCAAGTCCAGGGCTCTCTGTCCTCAGCAGGGTACTGGGGCACACTAGCAACCCTGCAGCTCTGGGGCCCCCACTCCAAAACTGGGTGTTTCTCCACAAGATCCCAAGTCCCTGCTCCATTAGCGTGTTCTTGGGTGTGGCTTGACTCCATCTCTCTCAGATGTCTACCTCTGGATGGCACGTGCCTGGTGGAGATGCCCAGCTCTTACATGAGAGTAGCTCGCATGAATGGCTCAGACTGTGTGCCACATGTTTGAATGGTTAGTCATAGCTGGGGGGAACTTCTGCGGGAGCCTGCTGGGAGGAACTCCTTAGGTGTGTGTGCAGTGCTTTGCGTGAAGGAGCTGCGTTTCAGGGTGTGCTTCCAGGCACTGCAGTGTTAGTAAGATACCTCAGTTTTGATCCTTTTCCTATGCTGATCCTCAAGGGAGCAACTAGAAACAAGCTGCCTCTAAGCCCACACTCCCTCAGCACGCACAGTCCCGAGGTTTGGCAGCTGTGTGAGGTGGGCTGGGTGGAGGTATTTGGCTGACTTAAACCCCTGTTATCATAGGAACAGTATCTAATGGGCTCCAAGGTTTTCACACTCTTCGTGCCCAGCTCCCTCTTGTGTGTTTGCTCAGAAAAGAATCCCACTCTGTCCAGAAATGTCAAGTGGGCAGTTCCTGGGCAAAGCTGCTCTCAGAGGTGCCTTGAGGAATTCAAAGCTTTTGAGTGAAAGGTGCTCTGTGGCCACAGCATTTTTTTTTAATTTTATTTCTTTTTTGCAAACCAGTTTCACTGTTAATTGTGGTAAATGACAACTTCTGAAAATGCTTTCTACCCAGACTGGTTGCTGACTGCCTTGGAAACACTGGCTGCCTCAGTCAGCCTCCCCACCACTCAAAGCCATCTATTTCTCAGGCAGGAGGCACTGTTGCATGACCGAACCTCAAGCAGCAGGGCCAGAGGGGACCTCAAAATTCACAAAACCCATCCTTCTGCCACAAGGTTAAGATCAGCTCAGCTTCTTGGCCATTCGTATAGTAGCTGTCCGCAGTCCCAGCCTGAGCCCCAGACATTCCCCAGCAGGACTGGACTAAATACTGTTTCAGTCTCTTTCAGACCCACGAAACTGTGCAGGGGCGTGTTGGGTTCCTGCAACAGGAACCAAAGCCTAGTGCCAACAAACTGGCTTTGCTGCGCTCCCTTTCTCAGACCACAAAAATAGTTCAGGGATTTGACCGCAGGATACAAACCATAGCAGACAGATGAAGTGATAGAGCTAGTGAAGACGGGGGGGGGGAGGGAGAGAGGTTGTGTGGAAAAAGGCAGGTGAATAGGGAAAATTGCCAGTCTCTTCAATTCTACTCTTCCCATCAGCGCTTCCCCCCACCACACCCTATCATGCAGCCTGCAGGCTCTTGGCAATTCCACCCGCTCCCTCACTCGCCTCTCAGTGCTCCCAACTCCAGGATCTGTGCTGCTAAGGCAGGCGTAGCATGCATTTCTACCCATTGCGTGGCTTTGCTTAAGAACTGGGGCTTGGCTTCAGCCTCAGGAGCTGGGACAGAAGAATAGAGCTCCTCCCCATTGTACCCCAAAGCCCGCACCTTTGGGGCCTCTCAGACTTCACTTGGAATGATCATTGTTGTTTCAAATTAAAGCTTGGCAAACGACCAAGGGAGAGAGACGTGCAGAAAAATGTGAGCGAGAGCCCGACACACTGAACCAGCAGCCCTGATTTCAAGCAGGCATTTTCCCACGTTTGTAAACAATGCCACTCAAAAGCGCATGGCAACTCCGATGCTGGGGCTGTCCCAGGTTGGGCACCCCATGCCTGCTCCCTAGCTGCACATGCCCTGGAGGCGAGAGTAAGAGTGCTGCTGCCAGCACTCTCCGGTTGCAACCAGGGCGCCTTGCCGTGTTCCTTTGCCCCGTAAAGCAGCCGGATTTCAAAGCAAAAGCTGAAATGTTAAGGTGCGTCTTGTGGCCAGTTCATGTACTGAGTTGAAGAGAACTGGCGGAGCAGAGGAGAAAAGCAAGCTGGAGCTGCTGGGCAAGGGGAGCAGCCACCAGTGAGGGAGAAAAGTTTCTGAGGATTTTCGAGAGCAGCTCTTACCGTGTGGGCTGGGGCAGGTCCTGGCACCTGTGGGAGCAGGAGCGTGCTGGGCTTCAGTGCTGATGTCCTGAAGTGCAGAGCTTTAGTGAAGGGGAGTGACCTGGTGGTGGTTTAAGTTCCCTCCGGTGGTGTAGGAGGGTGGTGTCTTTCCACTCTGTTTTAAAGGAGTTACTATGAATCAGTCTGCCTTTAAAGAGAGAAGAGGGGGGGAAAAAAAAAAATTAATGAGCTACGCCCTGCTTTGGTGGCAGGGAGTCAAGAGTCGTTGGGAGGAAACCAGAGATTCAAAGAGATCTGTGCAGCGCTGCGTCTGACTCAGAGCGCAGTGCAGAGACCGCAGCCTGGAAAAACGACTGACGCTGATCCAGCTGAGTAATAGAGGCCCACAACAGCATCTGTTTATAAAACTGAACTTTGGGTTGTCATAAAAAAATGTATAGTTACAAATGTGGCAACGGGACTTCAACAATACAATCACCCAAACAAACAAACAGCCAGTTGGCAGGGGGCATGGTGAGGCTGGGTGAGTCACCACATCCCCTCCCCGTGCTGCGCAGGGAGAAGTTGCCAAGGTTGGCGGTGCGGGGGAATGCAAATCGGACCTGTGGGGTTGGCATGGACAAGACTTATGGGAACATACCAAGGAGCAGAGATGCTCAAAATGCGGCTCTGGCTTGGTGGTGACTCTGGAGCAAGTTGGCCAGATGGTGGTGGTTTGCTTCCACAGAGAGCGAGCAGGCAAGGAAGATGAAATAAGGAGTTTGTGATTCAGTTTTCTGAGGTCAGCATTTCTTGTCATCTTAAAGACCTCTAAAAATAGATCCTTTACATTCACAGAGAATTCACTGGTGGAGTTGTCTCGTGGATGCCACAGGCAAGATTGAGTAGGGACGTGCTTGAGATGTGGTTGAAGGGGGAAGAAGTTTGTCAGAAAGCATCTTGGGTTAAACTGTGATCCATATTGTGTCGGAGCTGGTGATCTGCTACTGCAAGGAATCAAGCCTGCCTTTGCAGAGGCCTTGAAAGAGATCAGCAGATACTGATAAAATACCTGGCAAAGGCCTTTCCCACTGTAATGAAGAGGACACTGGATTGCCTTTATTTGAGAGACAAACCTGGTGCTCTTCAACGTCTACACGGATTAAAAGACCTTGCTATTTTTCAGATTATTCCTTCTCTCTGGTGTTATTGATATGTGACTAGTCTAATTTTACACTATAGCAACCTGCTTAAAAATAGAGCTATGGATAAAACAGTGGCAAAGATGAGACATATGGTGGGCAAAGACATCATGCCGAGACAATCCCATGGGAATTAACCTATACTGTGTTTAATACCTACGGGTTAGAATGTGCTTCTTGGGGATATACATAAATATGATATCCAGGGAAAGGAAAATATATTTGCTTGCCCTGTAGAAGGAGCTGGCATTTGCATTGAGCTGCACTGTCCATTTGCCTTTCCCTGTTCCCCCAGCAGAGTTTATTGGAGTGAGGGATGCTGAGCTCCACACAAAATACTGGAGCGCATGGTCCCAAAGCAAACTCTGTGGACCAGAGTTCAGCTGTGGTGGAGCATCCTCTGCCCCAGACCTGCCAGAGGGCAGCTGCCTGCACACCTGCAGAATTGCTTATCGGAGACCCAGCAGCCGGAACACCTGCATCTAAAACACACTCTCATGGGGCAACAACAGTGGAGCTCCCTAAGAAGTTGGGTATGAATTAACCCGTGACTGGCAAAGCATTATTTGTCCAGAGAGAACAAACTTGTTTTGCACAAATTGCTCTCTTGACTCGGAGGCCGTGTCAGGCGATGGCCAACATCAGATGCTTCGCAGGAAGGCAGCAGGGTTGTGCAGTGTCAGCAGCAGCTTGCCCACAGGAGTGTTGCTTCTGAGCTCTCCATCTGGAAATGTTGCTGCCCAGCCAGCAGAGTAAAGAAAAGTAACCAGACAGGCCTCATAGGCTGTGACTGTGGCCCTGGAGGAGTACTGGTACCTTGCCAGCAATTGGCTTCATCCCTGTTGCTATACCTGTCAAGCTGGGTGTGAGAGGGGGTAACAGCGGGTGTCAAGCAAACAAAGGTGCGGGCCTCTGCATGGGGGCAAGATGATGGTTTAAGCAAGTGAGGGTACCCCCCTAATGTCAGGGTATGATGAGATCAGGGGAGAGCTCAGCTTCCACTGAACAGATCAGCAGCTCTTTGGGCTATTTGCACCTTGCCTCTGAACAGGGAGACAGGGTAGAATTGAAAGAACTTCCTGCCAAAAGGTAAAGGTAGGAGAACATTTCAAGTTGATAATATTTGTTGTGTTTTCTGTGTAGCTGTTTGTCTGTGGATGAAGCATCAGCTTAATAAGCCTTTACGTGTGTGTGACAGAGAATGAGCCCAATCCGCCCATCTAGAGAAGAGGCTGGTCTTTGTGTGCTTCTGGCAACTTCTCCCTTTAGGGTGTGTGGTTTTCACAGAGCAGATTGCAATAGAAAACCCATGACATGAAAAGTCTCATCATGGGATCAAAAGTCTAAAGCATGCTGCCAGTTTAACACACTAAGGTTGAATTGCCTAAGATTCCCACATCATAATCCATGGTGTCCATTGACCTAAGCATCATTCATTTCACAGGCTTTTCTGAGTGCCTACAGCCAACTAATAGGAGGTGGTCAGGTCAAAGCCATGAGAATTTAAGCTGTTGGAATCTGGATTGGCATTTCCACAGGCAATGAGAGGGCGAATCTTTCCCACGTGTGCCATGCCTTTGCTGAAGCTCTTCCCAAACAAGCAGCTTGCAGCTGCTGTATGTCTACTTGTCTTGCCATGCCCCACACATTTGCAGACATCACTACTATGCATGAACAGTAGTCCCTGGTGTAACAAGATGAGTGTCCACAGTGACATTAGATAATACAAACATTAAGCTTTCACAAGCCCAGATCAAAGGAGGAATGGACAATGAGGAGTGGGAGATGAAGTGTAAAGTTAGGAGTGGGGGAAGCATGGTCAGGCTTAGCTGGAAGCATCTAGAACATATAATTTCTAGAGATGGGGGTGCCAGGGGAAATAGGCCATGGTCTCCCTACACTTTCTTCAGATGCCAGAATCTATGCCTGGGAGAGGTCTGTAGCTGAGTTCCCATGCTGCTCTCTGGGATGCTTTCAAGTAGAAATTCAACAGGAATTCAACATATGCTATTTGGACATGCTTTTCTGGATAATTATCTGCAAACACACATTGCATATTAAGCCCCTTGAGTCTAAAGAGCATGTCTTTCCACCTAAAGATACTAAAACCCTTTCTTCTCTCTTATACGTTCTATTTACTCTGTGCAACATCCTGCTGGCTGGTCACAGGACAAGTGGAAGTGATATGCTCCATGCTGTTTGCTACTTCTCCGCTTGTCATGACATGGAGAAGGCGGGGTTGAGCCTGAGCTAATGTGTGGGTTTAAAAAAAATAGAAACCAGCAAGTTTCGTACTGCTCTGTAGTGGTGCAACTGATGTGTTTGTGTGTGTATCCTGGGGTTATCCATGTGATACAATAATTTGCAGAGACATATGATACATCTCAGAGCCATATGATAAACTGCATTTGTCACGCATGACCCTGCAGGGCTTCATCCACTGGAGAGGAGAGGGCCATGGTTCCCTTATTTATATCTTCTTGTGGAAGTCACACCTTTATCATTTTGGTCATTTCTCTAATGTGTGTTGTCATGTTCCTGTCCCCCCAAGGACTTCTAGACTTCAGTACTTAGGGAAGCTGACTTTCCAAGCTCAGTGGTACAAGAAAGGAGTGGATTATAGTCAACATTGAACAGATGTAACTTTTCCTCTGCACAGTCTGGGGGTTTTGGATTGGTTTTTTTATGGTGGCAGGGATAACCTCTGGCCCAAGTACTTTGGTAACCTGTATGAAGAACAAAACCTACAGAAACATCTATGTGTGATTTTTTTCAAAATCATTTAGGACTGCCAGACTGACTGACTTTTTTAAAGTGGATGATAGGTGCAGAGTTGAAAATGCCCTGGGTTTATAGCATTTGTGTAGGAATGGTGTGTCACAAACCTTTACCAGACAAGAATTGCAATAGTTCCCTCCAGGACTTGAGCATTATGGAGTCTACACCAGAACGCATTTTCCGCATCATACCTACCACGTCTGGGAAGCCCCAAAGCTTTCCTTGTTTCTTAACAGTAATAAAAAATTAATATGGGTATGAGATAAGACCATTCCTACCATAATTTCATAGAGATTAGAATTTAGTTTTATCCTACCATGTGAAAAGGACCATTCACTATATTCTTATGGTGGAAAGGGAGATGAGGATGGATTATGGAGTGGGTGAACTGGCATCTCACACTGTCTTAGAGTACTGGCATTCACATTGTGATCTCTGCAGCAGATTTGGAGATTCTGCCAGACTGGGTAAATGGCAATCCATTCATAACTGGCTGAGGGGTTTGGAATTGTTCTCAGGTGTCGGTTAGCCCAGAAGTGCCTTGCTATCCTGGGCGCTGTTGGGTGGGCTGAATGTGATCCTCAGGCTGAGGTTCTGAATACCTGGAGGAGGCAGCATGAGCTGGCTGGTGCTGGGAATAGAGACCTGAACCTGGGAAAACATAACTTTCTTCCATGCTCTGGAGCAGAAGAAAGTGTGATGAGACGACAGCCATCTGAAATGAGATCTTCCCCTGCTTTCATGTGAGTGGGGGAACTGCACTCCCCATCTCATTTTCCTTTACTTTAACCTCTACCTCAAACTCTTCCTTTTTTCTATTGAAAACAGTCCAGCTGAAGACATTTGCTTGGAATGTGCAAATGGTACCTCTGCCCTGGCAGACCCATCTGAGCTGTCGCTTTCCCCAAGAACCTCTCCCATTCCACATCAAAGAGGTAGTGGCTGGTGGTATTTTCCACCTGCACATGAAGGTCTCTCTCATCTATTCTGGCAGCCAAGGAGGGTTTTTTTTTATTGCTTTCTCATGCTCCTACCTCATTTTTACCTCTGCCTTCTGTGGCTGCTGTATTGCACAGTACAAGCTGCTGATTGCTTCACCGTCAGGTTTGACTGTGTTAGTGGAGAAAAAAAAATATCCTCCAAGCACCAAGAAACAGCATGAGTTGACAGTGCCTTATTGTTCCCCTTTCATTCAGTGGTTGTGGTGGGCTGACCCTGGCAGGATACCAAGTGCCTACCAAAGCTGCTCTATCACTCCCCTTCTCAACTGGAAAGGAGAGAGAAAATATAATGAAAAGCTCCTGGGTTGAGATAAGGACAGAGAGAGATCACTCACCAATTACTGTCACGGGCAAAACAGACTTGACTTGGGGAAAATCAGTTTAATTTATTACCAATCAAAACAGAGTAGAGTAATGAGAAATAAACCCAAATCTTAAAACACCTTCCCTTCCCTTCCCTTCCCCCCACCCCTCCCTTCTTCCCAGGCTCAACTTCAATCCCAATTTTCTCTACCTCCTCCCCTGCCAAGTAGCGCAGGGGGACAGGGAACGGCAGTTGTGGTCAGTTTATCACACGTTGTCTCTGCTGCTCCTTCCTCCTCAAGGCAAGTATTCCTCACACTCTTCCCCTGCTCCAATGTGGGGTCTCTCCCACAGGAGACAGTCCTCCATGAACTTCTCCAATGTGGGTCATTCCCATGAGCTACAGTTCTTCACAAACTGCTTCAGTGGGGGTCTCTTCCATGAGGTGCAGTCCTTCAGGAGTAGACTGCTCCAGCGTGGGTCCCCCACAGGGTTGTGTTAGCAAACCTGCTCTAGCATGGAGTCCTCTCTCTCCATGGGTCCACAGGTCCTGCCAGGAACCTGCTCCTGTGTGGGCTTCCCATGGGGTCACAGCCTCCTTTGGACATCCACCTGCTCCAGCATGGGGTCCTCCACAGGTTGCAGGTGGATATCTGCTCTACTCTTAACCTCTGGGGATAGCCATGGGACACCATGGTCTTCACCACAGGCTGCAGGGGAATCTCTGCTCCAGTGCCTGGAGCACCTCCTCCCCCTCCTTCTTCATGGACCTTGGTGTCTGTGTAGTCATTCCTCTCACATATTCTCACTCCTCTCTCCAGCTGCAGTTTGTGCCTGGTTGGTTGTTCCCCCCCATCTTAAATATGTTATTGCAGAGGCACTACCACAGTTGTTGATTGGCTCAGCCTTGGCCTTGGTCCATTTGAAGCTAGCTGGCATTGGCTCTCTCAGAGATAGGGGAAGCTTCTAGCACCTGCTCACAGAAGCCACCCCTGTAGCCCCCCTGCTACCAAACCCTTGCCACGCAAACCCAGTACAGTGCTAACAAAGAGAATTACCTGCATGACCGTCCTGGACTGCAACTGTGTCACTGTTTGTAGAAGCAGACCTTGGCTAAGAGGCGAAGGCAGGGGCAAGTGCCATTTGTGCTACAGTTGCGGTTTGATAATGGGACATCTTTCTGTTTACCTGCTGCTCCCATGGGCTGTTTGCAGGTATTATCTCTACTCAAGGTTTGCTGGACTTTCTTCTTAAAGAAAATGTAGGTGTCCTGAGAAAGCTGTAGGATCTCCCTCTGCAGCCAGAGAGAAGGTCTTGGAGGGTGCATGAAAGCTAACTGTACTTGCCTCTCCCTCTCTACAATATCTTGCTTTTTTTAATCTCAGGATGCATTTATTTAAGTAATGTTGCGGTGTCATAGGCTCTACATGTATGCCGGAAGAGAGAGCGCTAGCCTAGAAAGATAAATGGGAGAGACTGCAAGGGACCTAGCATATGAACAAACCAAGCAGGCAGATCACTTGGTCAACTCAACTGAAAGAAAAGCCCAGGGAAGTCTTGCTCGGGAGGGCAGTGGTACCCGTACTGGTCTCCCAGTGAGGGGAAGGGCTGGTGGGAAGGGAAAAGCACCAACCTCAGTGCATAGTAAGGAGGGAGAAGGAAAACAGGGAAGTGTAGATGAGATGGAAAGACAGGCTGGACATTGACAGGGTAAGGGCAGGGCAGAGAGGGCTGAACACCATGGGTGATGCAGCCAATAAGGAAAGCACCTCTGAGCTCCAAGTCATCGAGCAAAGTGCAGAGGGCTGGCAGGAGGCTGGGAAGTGCTCTCCTTCCTGTTGCTGTTGCATGGAAGAAGGGAGAGGAGGATCTCTACGTTTGCTTTTTCATTCCCTGACAGGGAAACAATTCATGTGACTGCAGAGGCACGGTTCCCTTCTGAAAGAGGAAACTTCTACACGTGTCACACTATGGGCGAGCTTCTGAGTATATTTGCAGCAGTGCAGAACTGGAACAACTTGCCTTGGCTTCATGGCAGTCTTTCTGATTTTGAATCAGGGATTGAAGCAGTGCCACCACGTCAAGAAACTGGTGGTAAAGACAATTTGTGAGAGGGAAAACCTCTCCCCTCAGCACAGAGACTGAGCATTGAACTAAGCTCTCCTTCCTTGCTACCTGCTCCCCAGCTTCTTGGCAGCTGTCCATTGATCTTTTGAGAGGGCACATAAATTATGCTTTGCTTCCCCTCATGCACGCACGCTTCCTTTCTGTGCCATATGTGTTCACAAACTCAAAAATTTTCATTACTCCGTTCCTTCTCCTTTTGTAATGTACAGTCACCGCTTTCGTGGCTCCCTTGTGTTTGAGGCAGGATATGGGCAGGAAATAATAACACAAGATTCAAACTGGAAAAATGTAAACCTATTATCTGGGGGAAAATAAACCCAAAGTTAGCTATTCAGAGGGCGGGAGCCTTTGGAACTTGCAAGAGAAATAAAGCTGGAAACAACTTAACAGGGACAGCAGACAGAGAGCTGGAGAAGAGCTTGCAACGTGATATAGCACTTAGTGGGAAAGAAGGCAGCCAATGTCATTTACAGCTCTTCAGATGCTGATGACCCTCTTGTACCAACAAATTTCAGAGCCATGTTTCACCCCTGAAGAGACCCTATCAGTGGTAATGACAGTGAAAGCTGAAGGTTCTAATTGCTGAGAAGATTTGCCTCAAATCCTAAGGCAGGGAATCGCTCTAGTGTAGTCCTAGCAGTGCTGTGGGACTGAGGAATTGTCTGGCTGGTCTGTGGTACCTTCATACTAGTCAAAGTCAGAGGCATTGTGTCCCTGTGCAGCTCCATGCTGGGAGCATGGGGGAAGACATGAGCTAGACAAGGGGGAGGAGAAAGGGAGCATTCACCACATTGCCTGACTCTCAGGGAGATCAGGTAGCACAGAGAAGTAAAAGCTTGGGCTCTTTGACTTCAAGTGTTCTTATGAAGGGTGATGCTTTGTGGCTGTGGAATGAAAATCAGAAAAACTTCTCAATGGCACAAAATGATTGTTTGAATTTGTTGGGTATGTCTGGGCACTGCCATCCCTGTGAGATACATGATCAACCAGATAAAAAATGAGAACGAATGAATCGTAGCAAAGGACATGGCAGACTGGTAAAGAGTGCTCCCAGGTAAAGAATAAGGACTCTTGGAAGTGGACTGAAGAAATGCTGAGGAGGATGTGGTTATTTGAGGGGATTTTTGAACTTTGGACAGAAGCTCAAGGGTAGCTTTAAGCTATAGGTACTACCTTGTTGAGAAGAAATGTTATGTCTTCCATGATATGTGAGAGCATGAGTCTACTTTATAATACTGGACAAAATTGGACTAGAGGGTGAAAGGGAGCAAAACAGGGCACAGGCTGAATAACTTTCAACAATAGCTTTGCAGTGGACAGGTTTGGTAAAAATGATGAGTGTACTGGGTCAGGGTGAAACACAGAGGAGTGAGGGGCATCATCATCTTTATCACTTCCAGAAGAACAGGGCAAAAGCTTTCTGAGTGCAGGGTCTGATCCTGTTCACAGCGCTGCCGTGTGTATGTTGGGGTGAGCAATGTGCAGGCAGGATGATAGGCCACTTCAACATCCCATTTCTATTATTGTGGCTAAAGAGGCAGCGAGCCATGTGTTAGGAACCCACATATGGTACTTGAGATGTAACTCACATACCTTATAGCTGGTTATACTCCTTAAACTGGTGATATTTTCTACAAGTAATGGGGAAGGAGGCCACTCTGCCTCACAGACCACTTGCAGAGCAGCTATTCCCAGCAGGTATCACCAGGCAGCTCCACCTGGCTGACTGTGGAGTCCTTTTCTCTGTAAGACAAGTGGTCAGGGTAGAGGCGAACAGAGGAACCGATCTCCTTTGATACCTCCAAGTTTCATGGCAAGGACATGCTCTGTGTGACTCAGAGCTGGGCAGACCAGCTCTGATCAGGCAGTGTATGCCTTTGTGGGCTGCACTGCTGCTTATGTGGAGGTTCCTTGTGCTGCCTCCCATCTGCTTATTCCAGTCCAGTGCTCTCACCTTCATGGCTCAATGTACAGGTGATATCCATGCCATGGGCCAAAGAGTGGGCATGATGAAGCTCTGAAAGTTAACAGAGACCTCTGCATGTCAGAGCTACCAAAATAAGTGGTTGCAGAGTGAAAGCAGGGTGGCAACAGCAATGAAAAAGGAAGCTGCAAAGTCTTTGGTAGCTGACCTGCATCACCATCTCTCAGAGGGGTTTTACTGCAGTCTCTGCTGTTCTCTTATGGGGGACCAGGATATGTGGGTGTGTTGGAGGCATGAATTCCCAGCCTTTAATTTTGGTGGAAACCGATCCCACCCAATACTCACACAAGTGGCAGCTGCTGGTTGTCCCACTCACCACGCCGGCTGGTGCTGAGTCTGTCCCAGCAGCAGCTGATGCTGCTCACCCGCGCAGGTCGCTGAGTATGTACTGTGTCCCTCCCAAAATGCTTGGAGAGAGTCACCAAGCTGAGAGGGACTGAGTCACAGGAGATCTGTGCCGGTTTCTTCTCCCAGGAGAGCAGTCTCTGAAGTCAGGCTGCTGCTCAGCCAGTGCCTTGCTGGGTACCATGTGCTATTTGTAAAGCTGAGCTCTTCATACAAGAAAGGCCAGCTTGTCACTTTAATTTAAAAATCCTTTTGCCGTCTAGGGAAATGTCAGCTGGCAGAAACAAGTAATGGGAGGGTTTGACCCAGACACAAAGAAGCTGTTCTTTTCTGTCTGTCCCGGCTGTCAGTGGTGTTAGGTTGCTCAATGCTGCTCAGGAAAGCAGCTCTGGAATTTCTCTGCCTTCCATGAAGGCTGAAGACATGTGAAGTGAAATGCCTCTGCCTGAATAAACACCTGCCAGACTGTCATGGGAAGAGTTGGGATGCTGAAATGCAACAGGGTGAGGACTGCCACTGGGCCCAAAGTGGGAGCCAGGGAGAATCCTCTGGCAAAGCTGATATCTTGTTTTTGATCACTTGGTTTCCACCTGCAGGTATAATCGATACCCAGGTGGTGGAATGACTAAACTTGCCTGCTGTTGCTGCTGCTGGGTTTCAGCTGCACCAAGCAGTGGGGAGGAATAGAGGGGAGGGGATGGGTGTGAAACAAATTCCTGTCTCAAGAACCACAGAAGCATTTTCATGCCTGGGATACTTTCCTATTTGCTTTCCCCCAAGGTGGCCCCTCTCACCTTGGAGACAGTGTGGCACCTGAAACCATGGTCCACGTGACCATGAGGTTATTTACAGCTGCAAAGTCAGGAACAGACGACACATTTTGCAGGTCAGAATCCCACCTGGGGGAGCCTGGAGGATGGATGTGGAGGAGCTGGGGTGTTTCAGAAGAGAATATCAGGGTGACAAACCTCTACATGATCCTGGCTCAGAGAGCCTGTGGTTTCGCAGAGGAGAGTGGAGGGTGTGCTGTGCCCACACTTGCCCACTGATCTGTTTTCTGATCCATCCCACTCTTGATGGATGGCTCAAGGAGTTTCCTTCTTTGTGCAGGCTTGTTCACAGCTGGTGGAAGTTTGCCAAAGTTATCTTTGCCTGCCTTCATCAGCCATAGTGAAAGGGAAGGGACACATCAGGAATGACCCAGGTCAAGGGAGGGGAGGAGTTGCAGGGGCAGATGGTGCAGACCTGCATCCTCCACTGATGTGAAGAGCCCCAACCTTTTCCATGCAGTAACTCTGTTTTTCCTATGCAGCCCTCACATCCCCTGGAACTCAGCAATGTAGAAACCAGTGAGCATCTGTGTCTGGTTTGTTCCATCCCTGTATTTGCTAGATTTAAGGTCCAGGCCATTAAAGCAATTAGGTTTAGTTATCACAGAGAGTGTCCTCACATATCTGCTGTCTGAGCACACTGCACCTGTAAAAGGCTGGTGCCAGGCAGTCCTGTGCACTGGCCCACTCTCAAAGGTGAGCCCTGGCTGTGGAGAGCTCTGCCAAATGGGATCATAAGTAAGAAAACAAGCGTCAACCTGAACACTTCAAATGGTCTGTCTCCACAAAGAGCTCATCAGAAGGACCTCACAGGACTCTGTGCTAACACTAGTGCTATTTAACACACTTATGATCTGGAGAGGAACGTCAACAGCAAGTTAACAGTTTGCTTGTGGCCCACAATTATTCCAGAGAGGCAATCTAAAGCTGACTGCAAAGGGTTCCAGAAAATCTCCTGGTATTGAGTGGCTGGATGTCCTGGTTTCAGTTGTTTNTTCCCTGGCAGATGAAATTCAGTGGCAGCAAATACAAGGGAATTCCACAAGGAAGAAAACAGCCTGGCTGTACAGATACACTGAATGGCTCTAAGTCAGCTGCTGCCAGCAGAGAAAGAGATCTTGGATTCATTGCAGACAGTCTACAGAAAACACTCTCTCAAGGCTCGGTAGAGGTCAAAAAGCCAAACAGAAATGTTAGGAATGAGTACAGAAGAAACAAAAAACATGATTATGCCTCTGTATACTACATGGTCTGCTGAAAGTTTGAAAGTTGTGAGTGCTTCTGGTTACTCCTTTGAAGGGCATAGAGAAACACTAGTAAGAATAGAGAGGACATCAACAGTGATCAGAAGTAGGGGATAGTTTCTGGGCAAGCATAGATTGCTAATCTTGGGACAGAGATGCCTGAAAGGGAATCACAAATGGGATGGATAATGTCAACAGAGAAGTAACATTCATGCAGTCCCATATCACAAAAACTAATGGAACCTGATAAAATGATTAGGCAACAAGTGTAAAACAAACAAGCTATGGACTTTTCCAGGTAGTCTTCAAGGAATAATGGAACTCATTGCAACAGACTGTTATGGAAGACGATGCATAAATGGGTTGGGTACATCTATGCAGCATATTTCTTTTGGTGACTGTTGAACACAGCAGCACAGATGCTACCTTCGCATCAGAAGTATCCTAAACGGCAGACTGGTGGAAGGTGATGGCATGTAGTTTAGCTTCCTCTGTTTCTTATGCTTCTTTCCTTAATACCTGGTGACTGCTAGGGAAGAGATAGTGGTTCTTCAGTCTCGACTAGTACAGGTAGTCTTACATTTCTAGTAAAACTCCTTAGTTTTCTTTTTGCTATAGTCATTTCCCAAATTATTGTCTGACATCTGGTGAGATACTACAGGAGAAGTGGAAAGCGAAGCAATGAGCTGGAGAACACTGCAAACTTCCAGATGCAGAGCTAACATCTCTTATGGACGTTCCTAATGCTCTGTGCTAGGCCACGTCATAAACCAGAAATAGGGACTTTTGAGTGAAAGTAAGCAAAGATTGTGGTCATGTTTTTAAAATAAGAAAAGCATTGTTTTCCCTATTAGCTTTGCCAGGGCAGTAGATGTCATTAGACATTTAAGAGGTAGAAGAGAGACATAGTCTTCCCTTCTGGACAAGCAGTAAAATATGCTCTGGCTGTCTGATCCAAACAGTTACACCTGTCCAAGCTGGAAATGCCAAGTTCCATATCAGCAATGAAATTGGGATTCTGCATATTTGCAAGTGTGAGTAGAACGCTTGCAGGAATAACTGAGAGTAAAATTTTTCCCTGGGGACGCTGGTCTTTATAGCTTGCACAGATTCATTACTTGGGGCCGAATTTCAATTGAAGAGGATAATTTTACATGAATGAGCTGGAAGGAGGTATAAACTGTCCATAGACAATCTTTGCAGAGGAAAAGATAACTAGCTACAAGTCCAGGACTGTGGGGTGCTGTCAACAGAAACATGTTGGTTGTGGCTTAGCACAGTTTCAACCAGCAAGCAGTCCTGGCCACAGCCTCTCTGGGGGTGTTTCGTAATGTAAGATCCTGTCACAGCTCTGGGATGGGGAAAATATACTTTCTGCAAACAAAACTACCTTTTGGTTTATTCAGTCCTTTCCAATTCAAATGCCTTGATTGCTGATGTCTGCCATGTCTTACTGACCAACCTCTACTCAGAGACTACAGCTTTTAAGATGATATGTGTCCTGAACCATTTCAGCTGTGGTTCTGCTTTTTTCCTCTGTTCTGTTCTGCCCAGTTTCTGACTCCACCTTCTTTGCCTGCCCACCCTCCTCAGTAGACAATGTTTTTCCATGTAATTTTATGAGACAAACGTAAGGCATTCTCATCCCCTCCCCCAGGCCTGGAGAAGAAAAGCCCACATCTGGAGGCCATTCACAGCTGGAAGATCTCTTCTGGCATTCCTTGCTCTAAAATCCAACCCATGTAACCTTCTGTCTGAATACACTGTGCAGACATGGCAGAAAGTGGCTTTGTGAGAGGAGTCCGTGGAGAAGACTGACATCCCTACATACTTTTGCAAGTGCCAGGCTTCAAGATTACAGACTTTCTTACCCACGAGGCAATTGTTATCTGGGTTTGGGGCTTCCTAGTTTTGAGGTCTCCAAATACCCACTTTGAAAGCAATTCAAAAAGGGAACTCTATTCTTCTGTGGTATTAAATGTACACAACAACAGTTAAATGAAGCTGTCTGAAGCATTGTGTAGGTTCCACAACTGATTTTGTCCAAATAGTCCGGCCAGTGGCCTGTGGGCTGCATTTTGTCTGTAGAGCAGACCACCTATGTTCCTAGTGAGTTTTCCACCACGGAAGAATAAAACTTTAGGTCTCTTGCACCCTCCCCACCTACTTAAACTGCTGTAATCTGATCCCTGCTTCCCAAGAAGGTGGATAATATGTAATTCCATTTTAAATGCCTTGGAACAGAGACTTACTTGTTACCTCTGCATTTGTTTAGCCTGTATATGCTCTCATCTGAAACTGCATTTACTGAGTGCTTTACAATGCTAGCAACCACACTCATCATTGTTGTAAATGCCCCTGTCATGACTAATAGGACAAAGATCGTTGAGATGCTGGTCTGGTATTTAAGGCCTGGCACAGAGGAAGCAGGTGTGTCTTTTCCCTGAAAAAAAAAAAA